>MU225851.1:3096573-3129371 GCA_018584345.1 Thuja plicata
GCTGAGAGCAATCTAAAAAATCTTGCAACTCCATACATAGAGAGCTATGGATCGATTTGTGAGGGCTCATTCTTGAGTTTCCTTGCATGTAAGGATTCATAGAAGTGCACCTTTTTGTGTGTACAAGCTGGAAGAGTATGACCCCACGACAGGGAGATTGGCACTACATAGATTGTTGGAGAGCGACGACGATGACCTAGACATCCGGGACTATGAGATCCGATGGGAGACAATCACAAGACAACATGATAGATTGATTGCAATAATATGTATGGTTATCACATTTCTAATTATACCTGACAAATGAGGCCATGGGTTCCCTATTGGCTGGGGGAGGGTCCTCGAGTGTATGATCATGGAGGAGACAATGTTCATGTGGGGTCCATGCATGCTTGCGATGACATACTATCAGCTTCACCAGTTGGCATACAAAGAAGGATTTTTGATCAGCAGTGGGATCACATTAGTGCAAGAGTGGGCATACAAGCACATAGCTGTGTTCTGACCCATTTCTCAGAGGGTTGTTTTGATAGATATGCCATACATCTACTATTATCAGGGGGCACTTGCATAGGGGCCACTGGGATATACATTGCATTTCTGTCATGAGATAGATCTTCTCAGGGATTTTACATGGTGCCCATACAAAGATTGCCCCATATGGGATGATGACATGGAGCACCTTCTATATTGCCAACATGAGAGATACCTCATTGGGAGGTTCATCATGGGTCACCTGGTTATTGAGATTCAGATTCCAGAGTGAGTCCGCTGATAGTTTGGAGAGAGGCATGGAGTATCGATAGGTACAACTTTGTTTGCTCAGTCGAGGGCTGAGGCTAGGACATGGGGTGCAGCGTTCAGACCTTAGGTGGCATATACAAAGTTCAAGCAGTTACAGCCCAAACAGTGGGGAGTAGGTGTAGATGTTTCATATGCAAGGACTACAAAGGAGTATGATAGATGGTTCCCTGAGCACATGCCTATTCCTCTGACAGATCCAGATGTGGTTGTACTGAGAGTGCGGATGCCCAGAGATGAGAGCACCGAGGAGGAGGATAAGGATGAGGAGGATGAGGAGGAGTCATCAAATGAGGATGATGAAGATGATGAGGAGAGTGAGGAGGAGTTAGATGCTGATAGGGATCTCAGTGATATGTTGATGCATATGGATGAGGACAAGGATGATCCACCACATGAGGATGACATACAGGGTCCTAATGACAAGTTCAAGGATCAGAGACAGTGCAACGCAGAGCTTACGAGCCAGATAGACCATTGACATTAGAGAGAGATACATATAGAGCTGTATGGGATATAGATCATACATCGTGGGTTATCGATCGATCATCATGAATTTTTGAGTGATCATCGCTCACAGCATAGATGGACAGGTTGACAGTAGAGAGGGATAAATTGCTTGGCTCTCAAGATATAGTCATGTCTAGGACATAGAGAGATGAGGAGGAGTCATGCCAGTTTATCAGTACCATCAGGGATGCAGGTGCACGTGAGATTGCAAGGATGCTAGGGGATACCCGAGCAGAGTCACAGTATTGAAAGGAAATGTACAGGAGAGATGTGTCGCAAGAGCAGTGGGCACTGATTTACAGGGCGTCATCTAGCAGATCACATTCCCGTAGGACACAGAGCAGTGGGGGAGTGTTGGGGCCGAGGGGGCCACCTAGATCAGGAAAGACAAGGCATCAAATAGGGGGATCCTCATCTTCCTAAAAGGATAAGGATCAGGAGGACCGAGAGAGAAGGGGTTGATAGGAGGGTCTCTCTAACAGAGGGACATTTTTGATAGACATGTGATAGATTATGAGTCTGCGGGCCACAGGGTATACAAACACCTTAATTTGTGTACTCTGATACTTTTTTGAGACACATATATATGGTATGCCGATACTTTATGATGCGCAAGATGGATGCTTATGTATATGCTTTACTTTCCTATTATATGATGATTCTTATATATTGCAATGTATTTCCTTTGTTATGCAATAATATATATTATGGATGCAAGCATTACTTTTGTCTTTTTGCTTTTGAAATGCAAAATGTAAATGTATATTTGGAATTGTGTTCTCATGTATGAATGAATGAATGCAAAAATGCACATGTTTTTGTTGTTTTTCCTATTTTATGAATGCATGTATGCAGGATGCACCTATTTTTGATATACCAGAGTACTAGACTAAGGCGACTGTGAGGACTGACTGAAGAATTTTTAGCAGAAAGAGAAAATTAGGCAAAGAAATGTTAGTAGAAAGATGTTTGCTTTCAAAGTGAAATTTTGTTATAAGAGCTTATTTTGATATTGCAAAAGCGGATGTGACACATCGTGGCACAAAATTCAAAGTGAGAAAGTCATCCTTTTTGCATAAAAAAACATGATGCACATAGAGGATGATCTTCTCCGTCCTGAGACATGTAGCAGACATGCCCCATAATTTCTTGAGATCATTGAACAAGCAGAAAAAGTAAAGCAAAGACAACCGGTCATGAACCATCTCGGCTACTCTCGTAATTTCAGATGATATCATCGAGTAGCATAGGAACATGATCAAAAAGAAAATAAAAAACACTCACTGAAACAATGTGAGCCAAAAACCATTCCGATCTTTTGTTACTTGCATAAAATGTTCATTGATTGATAGCTTAGATTGCAAATTAACTGATTTGATAATTGATTGATAGCTTGGACAGATTGGTTGATAGCAAAGGTTGAAAGATTGAACAGTCCAACCAAATTGAATGTTGAGTAACAATGATTCAAATTGCGTTTGTGAGAACATGATTTTGTTAAGCACAGATTGATGATTCTGCCACTGATGTTGACAAACATGATGTTCGATTCACAAAAGGAAGACAAGTATGTACAAATTTATTGTAGATTTTTTTGAAGAGATTTTTGCAACTTTTAGGATTTTTGAGATATTTGAATTTTTTTGTGATGATATTTTTTCAGGACTTTTTACGATTTTTAGGATTTTATCAGCATCATATTTGATTTTTAGCAATTTTTTCAGGATCGTATTTGATTTTTAGCAATTGTTTTAGGACATTATTTGATTTTTTTGAATTTTGAGCTTCTTATTTGGATTTTTAGGATTTTTTAGGTCATTAAGATATTTACAATGTGTTATCTCTAATCACATAGTTGAGGAACCTTATGGATAAACCACGTTCAAGGTCTTTCCCCTAGTTCAAATTCAAATTCAAAGATGCTCAGTGCCAGGAATCTGCCCCCAGAAAATAAAGAGGCTATGTATAGAGGTCAAAAAGACAGATAGACTGGGTATACCAAGGGTAAGACAAAGAAGATCAACTAGTTACAGGCCATAAAGGGGCACTAGGGTCGATGCAAATCAAAAGATGTGATCAAGAAAGGACATCAGGATACGAGGTGGAATCATGATAGAAAATGGAGCAACAACTTACTACGCGTGGTGCCTGTTTGCTAGGTTTTCACCACGGTACTTGCCCAAAGTGCCTATTTTCCAGGTTTTCACTTGTGGATGAGATTTTTCTCTTGATTTCTTTTTTTGTGTGCCAAGATGCCTGTTTACTAGGTTTTCATCAAGGCAACCATTTTTTGGTCTTTTTTGATTATTTTTTTGCTTTTTTCTCTTTTTTCTTTTTTTTCAGAAATTTTTGCAATTTTTTTTTAGAATTTTTTGCAATTTTCTTATACTTTTTTCAGGATCAAGCATAATACTTATGGAGGTGCATGTTGTTCAGTGCTTCAAGCAATGGTTCGCCCTCCAGTGTTGCAAGCTAATACACTCCAGACCCATATGATGTTGTGACTATATAAGGGTTGTCCCAATTTGGTTCAAATTTTCAAGCCTTCTCTCTGTGTGGATGAGTGTTGTAATTCATCTTTAGAACCAAGTCTCCAATCTCAAAATGGTGATCTTGGACTTTCTTGTTGTAACTCTATTTTAGATAGTTTTGATAGGCTTGCAAGTGTACCAAGGTGGTTTTTCTCTTCTCATTAAGCATTTCGAGCTCATGCAATCTAGAAACTTCGTACTACTCATCATCAACAATGCCTTGTAAGGATACTCCCAGTGATGGTATTTGAACCTTGAGGGGTAATATGGCCTCAGCGCCATAGACTAGAGATTATGGAGTAGCACCAGTGGGGGTGCAAATGCTGATTCTATAAGCCCACAGATTTGGATTGAGTTGCAGGTGCCAATCACAGGTGCCAATCACGGCCAGCATCATTGACAGTATTTTGCAGGATCTTAATGATTGTTTTGTTAGATGCCTCTGCTTGGCTGTTGCCTTATGGATAATAAATGCTAGAAAATCCATGATGGATTTTGAATTTCTCACAAAGCTTTGTAACATATTTGTTCTGGAATGGGCTACCATGGTCAGTAATGATGGCCAGAGGAACTCCATAATGACAAATGATATAATTCAGGATGAATTTATAAATTTGCTTGCCGATGATGTATGTCATAGGGATAGCTTCCACCCATTTGGTAAAGTACTCAATGGATGTGATGATGTACTTGTGGCCATCAAAATATAGTGGTGTAATCTTCCCTACAAGATCAAATGCCCATTGAGAAAAGGGCCATGGAGAAACCACTGGTTGTAGATCCTATGCCGGAGCATGAATCAAATTGCCATGAATCTGGCATTTGTAACATTTCTTAGCAAATTTATGAGCGTCTTGCTGCATGGTGGGCCAATAATATCCTGCTCTGACCAGCTTCTTGGCAAGACTCAAACCATTGAAATGTCCACCACAAATACCATCATGGACCTCATGTAAGGCATTTTCAGCCTCTCACGAATCAAAGCATCTAAGGAGGGTTTGGTCATAGGGTCTCCTATAAAGGGTATCACCAACGATGACATAATGGGAGGATTAACGGACAAGAACTCGATGTTTGTTCTGGGATAAGGTAGGGGGTAATATCTTGGCATGTAGGTAATTGTAAACATCTTGATATCAAGGGGAATCGGGACCAACAATGTCACACACGAGCTCAGATTGTGGAATATTGAATGCTAGAAGCAATAGTTGCTCAACAAGAAATTCACATCTCTCTTCATTATTTGGCATGTCGGTCATAGATGCAATAGTGGCCATGGCATCTGCCTGTTTTTTATGTATCAGTGAAAGTTGGCAAAAACTAATTGTGACAAATTGCTCCTTAAGGAAGTCAGACAACTTTTTGTAAGGTACTATCTTTTCATCCTTAGTTTCATAGTCATCAGTGACCCGTCAGATGACTAATTGAGAATCATCATACACCTTGAGGTGCTATATTTTCCATTGGATAGCAAGTTTGAGTCCAGTGACCAATGCATCATATTCGACGATGTTGTTGGTGCATGCAAATGCGATTCTGTAAGATTTTGGTATGACATCACCTTGTGGGGTGACAAACATGATGCCTGCCCCTGATCCATGCTGAGTGTGTGAGCCATAAAAATAGAGTTGCCATTCATTGGAGTCAGTGAAGGTGAAAATGGACTCATCTAGAAATTTTGAAAGCAATGGGTGATCATCGGGAACTGGTGCCTCTGCAAGCTGATTTTCTCTCACCTGGCCTTTTATTGCTTTTCTTTCTACATACTCTATGTCAAACTCACTCAGGAGCATGACCCATTTGGCTAAGCAACCCGTGAGAGCTACTTTGCCTAGAAGATACTTCAACGGATCAATCTGGGGCACGAGCATGGTTTTCTAGTGTAGCATGTAATGTCTTAACTTCTGTGTTGCAAAAACTATAGCAAGACAAGCTCGTTATATGAGTGAGTAGTTTAATTCATATCCAACCAGAGTTCTGTAGATGTTATAAATATCTCTTTCATGTCCTTGTTCATCATGCTATGAAAGAAGAGCACCTAATGCAGTTTCTATGGTAGAAATGTACAAGATAAATGGCTTTCCTGGAATGGGAGGCATTGAGATTGGCGGATGCAATAGATAATCTTTCAGTTGTTGGAATGAGTGCTCACATTTTTAATTCCAATGGAAAATCACACCTTTATGCAGCAGATTTTGAAATGACTGGCATTTATCTATGAGTTGTGCAATAAACCGACAGATAGACTATAGTTTCCCTTGCAGACTTCTCAGCTTCCTTAGAGTGTTTTGTGGAGGCATTTCTAAAATGGCTTGCACCTTTTCAAGATCAACATCAATACCTCATTGAGAGATGATATAGCTTGGTATTTTTCCAAAAACACACTTTTGGGGGTTTAAGCGAAGCTTATATATTTTGGCCAGAATACTCAAATGATCTTTCTGGGTTGTAGATTTGTAGAGGAGGTCGTAAACATAATCTTCCATCAATATATGCATGAAGTCATGAAAGATTGTGGTCATTGCCCATTGATAAGTTTCTTCAGCATTCTTAAGGCTGAAGGGAATGACATTCCAACAATAGGTTCCCCAAGGACATGTGAAAGTTGTCTTGGGTTGATCTTTGAGAGAAATATGAATTTGGTTGTAACCAGAGAAGCCATCCATCAGTGACAACATCTCGTAGCCTGTAGTCATGTCGACAATGATGTCAATGTTGGGCAGAGGAAAATCATCTTTAGGGCATGCCTTATTTAGATCACAGAAATTAGTGCATATCTATATGACCGCAGCATGCTTGCTAATAGGTAATAGATTGGAAATCTAGTTTGCATAATCTATAGGTCTGATAAAACCTGCATCCAATAACTTCTTCAATTATTATTTTACGAGTAGATCTATTTGGGGATGCATTTTTCTTATCTTCTATTTGATTGGCTTCACACCTGGCTTCAGAGGGAGGTGGTGAAGAACTAACTCAGGATCCAAGCTAGGCATGTTAGAATAGGACCAGGAAAAATTAATTTGGTGCTCAAGGAAGAATCTGACAAATTCATCCTTCTCTTCTAGTGAGAGTGAGGCTACAAAATTGATGATCTTGGGGTTGTTTGGTGTGCCCAAGTTGGTTTCCTTAGTCATTTCAATGAGAAATGTTGAATTCTCCTTTGCAGAGGGTATGTCCAGTCTTCCATCCTCGAGTGCCTCAGAGAGGTTTTCACCCTCGGATACATCCTTTTTTTTTTTACTTTTGTATGGTCAACTGGCACCTTTCGGTTTTCACCAGAGGACCTATTCTTTTTATTTTTTATTTTTTGATTTTATCATTTTCTATTTTGCGACTGGAAAACGGAGTTGACTCCCCAAAAATTGTTGTGGCAACAAGGTCAATGGAGAACCCTCTTTTTTGGTCACCAGATGGCATGCCCTCTTGGAGCTCAAAGAATTCTTCTATTGCTTCATCATTTTGAAGCAAGCCAAGCTCGATGATCCTTGCTTGTCCCAATCAATAAGTTTAGGGTAGACTAGGGGAATGTCATTGTCAGTGGTGCGGATGTTTTTGAGGCCAAAGGTAAATGAAAAGATGTGAATGTCAGTGTCTTCAGAGTTAGAGATGTCATGCACTGAAGGTTGGGATCCCAGAAAATTCTAGACCAGGGATTAGGAAAGGTTACCGAAGGGGGAATTGTGTTAACATGTTTGTCTATGATATGTAGGTCATCGACTTTGGGGAAGAAATATTCAAGCTCATAAGAACTAGAGGAATAGGACACATCCATTCCCACTCATTGGAATCGGTAGTGTACTCAGAATGGGCAACCTCAAATGCTTTTTCATCGTTTGAAACCTCCACGTTTTCACATGAGGCCATTTTGGCATTCAAAGAGCCAATTTGTAATGGTTTGAATCCAATACCCAGATGAAGGGGATGACCTTTTGCAGCAATAGGTTCAAAAATCCCTTGTTTTTGTACTCCAAGACCACTTTGGCCATCATAGCCTTTTTTTCTACGTGAGTGTGAACCTGGGCCCGTATCTTTCAACGGGTATCTCAATGGGCTCCTGTTCTTGTTTCTGTTGGTCTTGGAAAATCCAGCTGGATACATTGTCATACACATGTTCTTCATGCAAACCTCCCCACAGAGTGAATGTAGGTGAGGGCATAAACTTCATGGTAGTCTTGGGTGGTTGTACTTGCAATAACTTAGGTTTTCCATAAGAATTTGGGGAAAGAGGAAGCTTCCCAATATGAAAGGCTTGCGCCATTATGTACTTTCCACAACCCTTATCTTCAGTCTTCATCTTTCATTTCACCATTTTTCAAGGGTGGCTACATCAACATATTTGGAGGAATTGGATGGAGTAGCCTCACTATTGGTAGGCACCTTTTGTGCAGGCCCTTCTCACAGATTAGCACAAAATTGGAAAGGGTTAGGATCACCTAGGATGGTGATCTTAGCTCCATTATGAAATAATTTCATACATTGATGGTACATAGAGGGAACCGCCTTCATGGCATGGATCCATGGGCATCCTAAGATCATATTATAGGGCAAGTCTAGATCCAAGACTTGCAGCAATGTGTTTTTAGTAACCGGACCAATTCTGATGGATAGTATGATGACTCCTTTAGAAGGACATTCAACGTCATCATATGCCTTTATTTTGATTCTCCCGGAAGAATCAATGTCACTCTCATTGTAACCAAGATCAAGAATGACCTTCAAAGTGAAGATTTTAAGTCCTGCTTCACCATCTATCATGACTCACCAGATTTTTGCATTATGGACAAAGACTTCTAGATGGAGAGGGTCATTATGGCCAATACGGTCATGTGGAACATCATCTTTGGAAAATGTGACATGTTGGGACATAGAGAAGTGGCCCATCATGGCCTGAAACTAGTTAGTGTCAATGTCAGTCAGAATAGTGGACTCTTTCAAAGCTTTGTCAAGGACTTCCTTGTGCTAGGGGGATGTGCACAGCACATCAAGGATTGATATCAAGGCAGGGGTCTTACCGAGCTGGTCGACAAGGTTGTAATCTGAAGGTACCTTGGGTTTAGATGGTGCACCAGGCACAGTAATCTTGGTATGATGGGTAGTGACTGCGCATTGAGGGTTACTATCCCAGAAGGTCAGAGTGGACACACACAAATCGGCCTCAGAGAAATAATTGATGGTATAGTCATGGCCGGTCCGAGTATAATTGACATTGTTCTTGGAATTTGAAATCGATGTAGAGGCATTTCCCTTTTCATGATCCACCAAAGGGTTTGTGAAGATAGTATGGTCAGTATTGGAAGATCCTGCAGTGGGTTCAACTTCAATCATACCTTGATCAATAAGATCTTGGACTTTATGTTTTAATTGGTAGCAGGAATTGGTTCTATGTCCCTTTATCCAATGATAATCACAATATTTGTTGTCGTCCCACCAAGGGGGTTTAACTGTCGGGGGATCACGAATCTCAGGTAATTGAATATAATTGTTTTGCAATAACTATTACAATACTAAGTGAAGTGGTTCACCCAATGGCATGAACTATCTTTTTGGTCCACCTTTATTTCTTGGTGGCTGACACTACCAATTTTGTTGCACGTTATCATTCACTTGTGCTTGAGGTTGCATTGGATCTGGCACTGGAGGCAGTACTTGAGTCATTTTTTGCATATTTGTAACAGTAGGTCCTTTGAGACTCACTTTTTGTTGTGTCACATTGACTGTCTGTGCATCGACAACACCGTCATTTATGACATTTTTATTTCGAGACCAAAATTTTGGCTTGTCACTTGAAGTGCTCATATTATGATTGTCCTTGTTGATTTTTAATAATCCCTTTTCAATAAGAGAATCTTCAATGTCAATTCCTTTTTTCATGAGCTTTTGAATGTGCTTGGTCATTTGATTTTGAGATCATACATCATCTCTGGTACCATATTTTGGATAAATAATCATATTTAGTGTTCTTCTGGCACATCAAAAGTACATTGACTAACCAAACTCCTCTATCGCAATAGGAAGGTCATAAATGATTCTCCAACCTTTTGTTTGGTTGTGCACAAGTTAGCTAGCATAACCTCACTTGATATGTTGAACACAAAGTGAGATAAATTTGTCAGCTAGTTCTTTCCAAGACCTGATATTGTCGGGTAATTTAGAGTACCACTCCATTTCTTGACCACCAAGGCTTCAAGGAAAGAGTCACATGAGGTATGTATCATCATTGTGAACCTTAATTCAAGAAGTATAAAATTCCCAAATGTGATTGATTGGATTACCTTTTCCTTTGTATTTTTCAAATTTGGGTACCTCAAAATTCTTTGGAAAAGGAGGCATGTAAATGCTTGGATCAAATAGACTAGGACATAGGTCTCATTCCATATAAAGTGTCTTCTTGTCCTTGAATTATAGATCATTCAGTTGTTTCTGCAAGCGTTGGATTTGTTGAATCATGTCGTCATTATGCAAAGTATTCATAGCTTTTTTACATGTATCAAAATGATGTGTCCTCTTATAAGAGATTGAACGTCGACTATATTCTGAGGCCAATTCTGATTCTGACGATTCAGATGAGATGTCATGGATTGACACCACATGTTGTTCAGCATGTTGTTGAAGATCTTCCACATGTTGCTGATTTATTGGTGGAAGATTATATTGTTGACCTTGTGTCAGATAGTAAGGTTGCGAAACTTGTTGATATCTTGGTGCATACTATTGTTGTTGAGTTTGCACCACATGTTGATGTTGTTGTGACACATTTTGTTGTTGTGCAACATATGGTTGTTGCTATAGAACATATGGTTGTTGAACATGTTGTTTTTTCTGTTGTTGTCATTGTTGTTGAGCATACTGATGTTGTAAAGCATGTTGTTGTTGTTGTTGTTGTACATATTGTTGTTGGAGATCATGTTACTGCTGTTGTTGAGCATATTGTTGTTGTAGAGCATGTCATTGTTGTACATACTATTGGATATGTTGTTGTTGTTGTGGGTGTACTTTTTGCACCTTTTGACCTTGCACATATTTTATAGTGGGATGAGATTCTTGGCCCATCTGCATTGTTGGTTGTTGCATGTTATGATCTTGTTTAAATCTAAGTGGTGCAAGTATACCGTCAAGATTTGCAATCTTATGTTTTTCTGGTTGTGCTTGAGACATCATGTTAACTTGGGCTGCAAATTATGGTTGCACTACATCCACAAGTGGTGCTTTTTGAGCTGCTTGGGCTTGTTGCACTTGTTGTGTTACATGTGCTTGTTGAGTCACCTTAGGTGGAATTGGTGTGATATCAACGAGGCTCTTCTTCTTTTGATCTTGCAATTGATTTGGTATAGTTGTAGTAGTCACATTAGATAAATTAAATGTTGGTAGCCTTGGTGGTTCATTAAATGGTCATTTGGATGTTGTTTCATTTGAATTTATTCCTAGGAGTATTGTACAAGGACCACTTGGTTGTATTTCTTCAAAAGGGGGTACATCTGGCATTCCCTAAGGAAATGTGTATGTCTCATTTGATCCTTTTGGAAAGTGATTCTTTAAATCAATCTTCCATGTTCTTTGAGGACCTTTCTTAGGGAAATTTGTAGCATCCACCATCTCTGTAGGAGAGAGTGCTACCTCTTCAAATAAAGGATTATCCAATGGTATATACTTTTCCTTTGGAGGAATATCGACAGTTAAATCATTTCACTGTCATTTTTGTGTTACCACCATAGTTGACTCATCAAAGGGTTGTTCTCTCTTTTCTCTATCTCAAACCTAAGGCTTGATTCTCTTCTAAAGTAGATTGTGGGGGATTTTGATATTCCAATAATAATTGGGGATTTTTCTTTTGAATCACTTTGATGTATCATCTTAGATCTTGAGTCATGTGGTATGTTAATCTCTGCTGAATTTTTTTTTTCTTAACGGCTTTGTCAATCTCCTCTCTAGGTAAATCTTTGAAGGAAGCAAATGTTTCATGCGAGTCTCCAGAATCTGAAGAGGGACTTAAGGCATTTCTAGGATCATGATTATCTGGTGGTGGTGGAGGAGGTTGATAAGATCCAAAATCTGTGTTTGGCATAGGTTGTTGTTGCAAATAATTAGGTTGGACTTTATTGATTTGACAAGTTTGTTGGTATTCATCCTCAGGTGTAAGGGGAACACTACCTTGGCCAGGTGGCATAGGTACAAAAATTGGTTCAAAGGTTGGGGGAGGTCCCCACTGAATAGTGCCAAAGTTTAGGGAAGCATTTGAAGGATATCCCATGTTGCATAGATCATTTCTTGGAGTAGGTCCTTGAGGAAATGTGGCATGTCTTGGGTCATGAAATGTTTGATGTACTTCTTCCAATGGTTGCATGTTGATTAGGTCAGTTTGATTCTAATATGAAACACCTTGTCTTGGATCAAAGGGTAGTTGTGGTTCTGGTTGTGTTATAAACATAGGTAAATAAGGATCTTGATGCCTTTTGAATGCTTGAGATCTTGTGAAAACTGGCATGATTACTATATGCAAATGTAAGATTTTTTGGGGATTTTTGAATATTTTGAAATGCAAATTTTGAAATGTAAGGAGCTTATGAAAATGCAATCTAAGGTTTATGCAACTATTTTTTTGGTTTTTTGAACTTTGACAATTAATCTTTTGAAAGGAGACAAACCTAATAGCACAACCTCATGAGGTTGAATAAGAATCTTGACTTGAAAAATAGGATTGAGGGACAAGGGACAAGTTTGATAAAAAGGATTAGGTCAAATCCATCATGACAAAGGTGGATTGTGACCAATTTATAAGGGTAGGGGGTTTGAAATTTTGGGATAAAAGGGGACCAAGTCAAGATCCTATTTTTAGTGCCATAAAGAAATGCTCTATGATTCGGATACTTTCTAGGATTGTTTGCAAAGTTTTTAATGAGGATCTAAAATGAGCTATGTACACAAGAGGATTATGATTAGGACTTATGCAAAAGGGACTATAATGAGGATTGAAATGAGGTTTATAATGCAAGGAGATTAGGTCATGAATATGCAATATGAAGGCTATCAAGCATGCCAAGAGGTTCCAAGTGAAAGGTTCAAGGTTCCATATGTTTACTCAAAGACAAGGTTTGTTGTGACCATTTGATTGTTCTTGAAGATTGATTTAGAAAAAGTGTTCTTTAGGAGAGTGTTTTTAAGATGTTGTAATTTTTATTAAAGTTTGAACACTCACACAAGACACATCATTTAGAATGGCTATTGTAAAATTGAACAAACACACCACTTCTTAAGGATAGCAAGGACAATATCTATTGAATCCCTACTTGAACTGAAGTTCAGCTATGCTTAATAATAGTGGAAAACCTAGAATATTGGAGGCATGGGATCCTCCTTACAGTGCACTCACTTCTCAGGCACTCTGAGCTTCAATTCCCAAGGGTCATCACTTCCCAAGGGATTGTTGTCTTGACTAATAGTCGCAAAAGTGTGGGGCATCTTAGTTGGTCTCTGACCTTTCGCATCAACAGATAGAAGGTTTTTGGCTACTATGACATGGTTTTTAGTAAGGGCATCCTTTCAGGTGGTTATACATGCATCAAATTAGCTCCGTTATGGAGGCCTCCCAGCCTACGAAAGTTACATTCCATAGGTTTTAACGCACTACAAGGGTATTGAGGGAGGTCTTCTTCCTAGTATAATGAATTCAACACCTGTTCATTCTGAGATTAGTCACAATGACATCTTTTGTATCCTGGTTTGGATGGGCTTGGCTTTAGCCTGTTACCGGTTGGGCATCCACTCTCACTGGCTCTACTAAAGCACTTGGGAGGTAGCCACACTAAAGGACTTGCACGGATTTCTCTTACACCCAAGGTCCACAAAGGTGAGGGGAGAGGATACATCCATACATTTACTTGGATTTACAAACTAAAATACACTTCAAGCACATGAATGAAATGGTTCATTTTAAAGCACCAAGCTGAAGTGTTTGCTAACTACCAAAAACACACATGAAAGTTTCAAAAAACACAAGGTCTTCTACCAATTTCCTACATTGAAACTGTTAGTAGGCTTTAGGATTCAATCTTCATCTCATGATTGCCAACATACTGCACAAATCATCAGTAACGCAAAAATCCAGTATACTAAGTGCAGAAATAGGTTTAGGAATGTAGAAAGTAAAAGATTTGCATGAAAAAAACCAAATTTACCACCTACGTAGGAATAGACTACCACCTATGCAGAACCAGGGTACCACCTATGCTGAAACAAGATACCACATGCGCAGCTTCTGACCACCTGTGCAACACCTGCAACCAAGTGCGCAACTACTGATCAGAGGCCTAAAAAGGAATAAAAATTTGCAAAAGCAGAGGTTTTTTCCACATCTAAGCATGAAATACCACCAGAAACACAAATATGGTTCATTATTTATGCCATTTAAGTTGATTTGAAAAGATTGAAGTGAACTTGAAACCCTAATTATCTTGCATGTGCATCAAAATGGAACACATTAAGGACAAAATATGCATTTGATCCTAAACTAGTTTAAATTTCATTTTAGGTACCCAAATCATATGTGCATGTTAATTTTAGGTCCCTTATCAACTTAAACAACTTGATCTTGTATGAAATATTCCATTTCAACCCCTAGTTAGGCTAGATTGCAAGTTTGCTTGAAATTTGAAAAAGCTTGATTGTACGAAACCCTAAACTAGATGAGGTTCATTTTAAGAGCCCAAATCAAAATGTGAAAGCTCATTTTAGACTTTAAAAACCAAAATGTGAGGTTCATTAACCATATTAGGGTTCATTAACCAATTTTAGGGTTCATTTGAATAGTTTAGGATCCATTTCAACCTTTAATCAGATAAAAAGTAGAAAGAGGAAGCATAAGATGCAGAAAAAGCTTCATAAACATGCAAAAAGTGATCCTAACCCCTAAATGTGGATTCCATGTGACCAACTACACAGCTAAGAATCCAACTGCATAGCTTTGGGATCCAAGTACGTAGGTCTAGATCTCAACTGCATAGGACTTAACCACCTATGCAGAAATAGTGACCACCTTTGCAGGAACAGTGACCACCTATGCAGCTTCAGTAACCACCTGCGCAGCTCTCTTCTAGAACCTGAAAAAGACACAAAACACACAAATTTTATCAGTTAATTTTTTTTCACTTTGGTTTTACCAAATGTAACATCATAAAAAGGAATTAGAGCATATCTAGGAGACCACAAACCCTAAATAATATGCTAACCTATCTAATCTATCATGAAAGCCATTCAAAACAAGAGTTCATAAAAATAAAGCATAAAAACTCTAATAACTCCCTTCAAATGAAGCTCCCATGTCCTTCTTTCTTCTCCATAATCAGATTTGATGTGGCTCTTTGACAATAACAAGATTGCACAAAGAATTTTGAAAGCACAAGTTTTCAACGAGAATACTAGAAGATAGTGGTCTAACCTTGAAAGAATGAAATGCATCCCATTTTATAGAAAATGAGAGTCATTTAGGTGAGATTGCACAAAATCTATGCATAAATGCACATTTTGGTAGGTGAGATGTTAGGAAGCATGATATGGGGGAGATCAAATAAGGAGATATGGAGAATATTCATGAAGCACCTTAATAAGGATGTGAATCCTCAATTAAGGGATATAGCAATTAGGTAGGATTAGGAATCATTTAACCATTTAATAATTCAATGTTCTAATTAGATTTATGAAAATCTCATAAATTAAAATTAGCCAATTAATTAATAAAAATTAATTAATTGTTGAAACTTAGGGAAAAGGAGAATAAATAAAGTCTATTTATTTATTCAATTAGGACCTAGGGATAAACTATGGGTTATTCATCCCAAGGGGGAAATTAGTGAATTATTGATCAAATTGAAGATGTTAATGTCCAATTGAAATGATTTTGATGATATTGATAAGGTTTAGGATCAATTATGAGGGTTCCATAATAGTTTAGGAAATCATGAGGCATCAATGAGCTTCGACAATATGCCCGCGTAATGATGATTGGAAATGATTGAAAAGTGCCAATGAACTTTGATGGTGTCATAAGATTGGAATTGAAATGGGGAAAAATTGATGATCTTGGACAATGTTCCCGAAAATGATAATGATTAGATATAGTATTGACAAATATGGACAACACTATTGAATTGATATTGATAGATTGCTAGCGATAACACCGATGATCTTTGACAATATTATCAAATAGCTGATTAAAGGGATATGAAGCATCGATGATCTTGGAAAATGCTCCTGAAATGATGACTAGATTGATCAAATTGAAAAAGGGTTTTGATCGATTTGGAATATTGGGTTAATTAGGCATCAATGATCTTGGACAATGCCCCAGAATGGTCGAAATGAGTCCAAATAATTCTGCAAGTGATTAGGAATAGAATAGGATGGGTTTGAATTGATTTAGGAAGGTTTGGAATGGTTTATGGTTGAAAAGGATTAGTTTAGGATTGAATAGGATCGGTTTAGGGTTGATCGGAAATGATTAGGAAAATGATCGATTTGATAAAGAGAGTAGAATTGTTAGTAAATAATTGAACAATTTTGCAATATTCAATCATCGAGGAAAGACACAATGTCACCATATAATAAAGATCATATGTGAAACATAGAGGAATAATTAGGTCACAAAACAACATTTCAATTGTAATGCTAAAAATGTTAAAACACGTAGACCAGCAGGCTCAAACCATTTTTGGGTGTCTACACATACTAGCGGGCTATGACAACCATATTCCATGACATGATGCACAAGAATATGGAGGACTATGTTGATGATAGTCTGGAAAAATTTGTGACAAGAGCTACACACTTAGCCAATTTAGAAAATATTTTTAACGGAATGAAATAATTCAAACAAAGGCTCAATCCAAAAAAGTGTGCCTTTGGGGTAACATCAGGTTAACTCCTCAGATATATCATCTCAGCAAAAGGAATTGCAGTTGATCCAGAGAAAGTAGCAGCAATTATAGAAATGCAACCACCAAGGAACATCAGTCAAATAAGAATGGTACAAGGGAAGCTCCAGTCAATCAAGAGGTTTATCTCATATCTAGAAGATAAGGTACAACCTTTCACAAAAAACATTACACAAGGGTGTAATATTTAAGTGGGATGAAGGATATGAGAAGCATTTTCAATAGATCAAAGAGTACTTAACAAATCCTCTTATATTAATGACACAGATACCAGGAAAACATCTTCTTCTCTATATTTCATCTATGCAAATGTCACATGGAGCTCTGTTGGAAAAACATGATGAAACAAGAAAGGAGTAGGAATTCTACTATATAATAATGAAAATGGTTTCCTATGAGCATAACTACATCATCATTGAAAAATCTTTCTTAGTGGTGGTATTTTCTTCTCAAAATATTTGACATTATATTCTTACACATTCTGTCAAATTAATTACAAAAATTGATCCTTTAAAGTATTTCTTAAATAAGGCAACTTTGATGGGAAGATTCACAAAGTGGGTGATGGTACATAGTGAATTTGAGATTGAGTACATGGAAAGAAAGGCCATCAAAGGATAGGTCATTGTCAATCATCTAGAAAATGCTCCTCTTCAAGACAATGAACTACTGAACATAGAATTTCTTGATGAAGATATTTTACACCTGATAGAACACTCCTAGAAAATGTTCTTCGATGGCTCATTCACACAGCAAGGGTCTGGAGCTGGTGTCCTCTTTATAACACCCCAAGGGTAAAAAATTCCTAAATCCTATAAAATGATCTTTCCCTTCACGAACAACATAGCTGAGTATGAAGCTCTGGAAAATGGACTCAAGTTGTCCATTGAATAAAAGATCAAAGAATTGCACATCTATGAAGATTCTCAATTAGTGATCAATCAAGTGACTGATCAATAGAAAACCAAGGACGAGAAGATTATTCCATATTAAAGGATGGTTGATGACTTGAAGAAGTATTTTATATTCATCACCTTTCAACAAATACCAAGGGAAGAAAATAAAGATGTTGATGTCATGGCTACTTTGGCCTCGATGTTACATTTGGAAGAGAACCAATTTTGCTATGACTTCCTGGTGGAAGAACTCCCTTTTCCATCTTATGACTCCCCAAAATCCTAAATTGTATGACCATTTATGGGAACTAAATCCACTCAATATATCCAAATCTATTCATACCTACACCACCAAATAATTCCTAGTGACCTATCTATAAATTAGAAGAGAAACCTTATGATGCAAAGAGCACTACAAGAAAACCTTGATGGGCTCCAACTCTTTATCAACTATTCAAACTCCTCTCTTGAAAACCCCAACTCCATAAATGTCTTCCTAGGGTGTCATTTGACCTTCCAAAGGCATCAATATACTTCCCCTATCTTCTCTTGGCTCTCCAAGCCAAGTTATATAACTCTACAATTTCTCCTTTAGGGATACCTTCCCTAAACCAAGCATAATAGCATAAACCTTCACCAAAGACTTATTAATCCTTCCCTAAGTGATTGAAGACTTCAAATAGACCCCAAGGGTCAAGAATCCACCAATGGATTTGATCTTTTAGACCCAAGGATAGTCGAACCCTAAATGGCCTAGGATTCCTTATAGCCCTATCCAGAGGGTTTTTTGGACTTAACTTTCAACTGCAGAAGGATCAAATAGATTTGATTGGGTTTCTAGACACCCTTTATGGAGTTTGTAAACTACTCAAAGCCTTAAAACTTCACTCCACTCCTGCACCCCTAAACTCTCACAAAGCACACAGGCGTAATTAGCTAGATTAGGCTTGGTTTGTTAAGTAAGTGGTCGAACGTGGGTTCATAGAGTAAATGAAAGGACTTAGATGCCTCCCTCTACCACAAAATATCCTAGAACCACCCTTAGTTTTATCCTTCCAAACACATATTCCACATGCATGTGACTGTACTAGAAAGTCACACTAATTACGTAGAGATAATTAGCCTAGGGCTTGGTCTCATAAATATTAGGACTAACTTTGAGTGTTTGAGCTTTAGGATTCTTAAATAACATGATCCTAACTTGTATTTTCCAAGTAACTGAGCAAATCCACTGGATAAATATCAAGTTAGGATCACATCTTTGTGACTGACCCAGTAAACTTTGGTTTCTCAGACAATGAGCAAGTAAATTCTATGACTTTTAACAAACTTCACGAAAAAAACTCAAACCAATTGGAATGATTAAGGAACTAAAGACATCACATATTTTTGCAACTGGATTCACAGGATGAATCTGTACCAGGTCGTACCCTATTAAAATAACTCAAAACACTCTTCTATTTCTTTCTCTGAACATCAAGCTTCATACACAGTAAGTTCTAACCTTCATGGAAGGCATCAAATCACCTAATAGCCTCATCTAGGTGTTACATATGCTTCAATAAGTTTGTGTGGTCGGTTACAATGAATTTTTCATTCTTCAAGCAATATTTTGCAAAAGTTGCTCATGCAACATTTTGCAAAAAGACAACTTTTTGGCAACATATGGGAAAGTTTCTATTTTGGGAAAATGCCAACCTTACCGACACCCAAGGATGTGGGAGAGGTTCAAAACATGACAAGAACCTATTCTAAGGACTTGAAACAAAAAATTCTAACCAAACACTAAAATCACCAAAAGACTAACATGGTCTAACTATGGTTTCAGGAACCTATAGGTTTATAACTCACCTTAGGTCCTTCACCTTACATCATAGACCCACACAACCACACACACACAAGGGTGATCTCAAGGATGCACCTTATTACAAACACTAAAGCAAGAAAATAAGAACTTCAGGAGGTGCCCTGCACCATACTCCCCAAGGAAAAAGTAACTCAAGTCTCTTGAGTTGGGAGTGACTCAAGTGGATAAACCATCTTCTGAATGTGTTTAGGGGTCATCCAGGTAGCATATTCAGTGGGTTGGGTTTTCCATTTTACTAAGTACTCATAGTAAGTGCTTCTCCTAGTTTTCTTGTTCACTCTCTTGTCTAGGATGCTTTCAATCTCAAGAGGAGTTTCTTGTGGCATGTCCTTGAGTGGTTGGAGTGTAGGAGGCTCTGGAGTATCTGCAAGATCAGTAATACTAACTTCACCTTTGTAAGCATAGATATCTACAACATTGAAAATTGATGATAAGCCAATGTGAGAAGGTAGATCAATTCTATAAGCATTGTTGCCACATTCCTTCAGAATCTTGAAAGGTCCAAGCTTTTTCATCATAAGCTTTATGTATTTTTCTTTGGGTACTCTCTCTTTCTTAAGGTGGATCATCACTAAATCTCCCACTTTGAATTGTAGGTCTCTCCTCTTTTTGTCAGCATGTGCTTTATATTTCTCAATGGTATGTTGTAGTTTGATCTATACTTGGTCATGGATATTCTTCATCACTTTAGCAAAGTCTTCAGCTAGTACACTCCTTTTTTCCATGTCTTTGATATCCCTCAGTTCCAATACCCCTCTAGGGTGAGTGCCATATACAATCTGGAATGGAGTTAAACTAGTACTCTGATTTACTGAATCATTGAATGAGAATTATTCTTGTGCTATGATAGTATCCCAAGTGGCTCCATGTTCTTGTGTGAGGCATCTCAAAACGTTTCCAAAGAATCTATTGATGATTTATATCTGACCATCAGACTGTGGGTGATATGCAGAGGATAGTGACACATTTGTCCCTAACTTTCTCCGTAGAATTCTCCAAAAATGGCCGAAGAACTTAGGATCCCTATCTGAAATGCTTGACAGTGGGAGTCCATGAAATCTCACAACTTCTCTGAAGAATAATTCAGCTATGTGGGATGCATCATGGGTTTTCCTACAAGGAATGAAGTGTGCCATCTTTGAAAATCTGTCAACTACAACATAAATGCTATCAAATCTAGACTTGGTCTTAGGAAGACCTAGGAAAAATTCCATGCTTACTGAATCCCAAGGTTTTGAAGGAATGGGTAAAGGAGTGTATAACCCTACATTGGAGGTGTGTCCTTTGTCTTGTTGGAAAACTGAACAACTCTCCACAAAACTCCTAACATCTGTCTACAATTTGGGCCAGTGGTAGAACCTTCTAACCAGCTCCAATGTTTTATCCACCCCAAAGTGACCAGCAAGGCTTCCACAATGCTTTTCTTTAATAATTTTCTCTCTCATGGATCATTTTGGGACACTCAATGAGCTACCCTTGAAAAGAAGACCATCTTACACAATAAAATCTGAGAAATCAGTGTGGTATTTGTCTATATCATCTCATTACAAATATGATAAGCCTCTTTAAAATCTTCATCCTTAACATACATATCCTTTATGCAATGAACCCCAACACTCTCCAACTGAATGGTTTGGGTAGCTATGTGTCTCCTACTAAGAACATTAGAAACTTTGTTTACAATCCCTTTCTTATGCTTGATAGAAAATGTATATGTCTATAAGAACTCCATCCACTTCACATGTCTATGATTAAGTTTCTCCTACTTATTCATAATGCTAAGTGTATGGTTATTAGTAAATACTACAAACTCCTTATCCAACAAATAATGCCTCCATTTCCTAAGTGACTGAACCATTACATACATTTCAAGATCATAAGTAGAGTAATTTTGTTTAGCTTCATTGAGCTTCTCACTGAAAAAAGAAACTAGCCTCCCTGCTTGGATCAAGACTCGCCCAATGGCTTTATTGCTTGCACCACATTCTACTGTAAATACTTTATGAAATTCTGGTAGAACTAGGATAGGCTTCTCTGCAATATTTTTCTTCAACAACTCAAAGGACTCATTAGCTTCATTAGTCCATGAAAATATGCATTTTCTTCCACCTTTAGTGGTGTTGATAATGGGAGCACATATGCCACTAAAATTTCTAATGAATTTCCTATAAAAGCTACATAAACCATAGAAGCTCTTTACCTCTAAAGGAGTAGTAGGAGGTGGCCAAGTGAGGAGGCTTCAACCTTGGAAAGGTCCATTTTGAGACTATTCTTGGAGATCACAAAACCTAAGAACACAAGTTCTTCTTGAAGGAATATGTATTTCTCTATATTTATCTTCAATTTCTCCTCATGGATTTTTCTCATCACCATGTCCAAATTCTTGAGGTGTTCTTCTCTGCTCCTACCAAAGATCAAAATGTCATCAAGGTATACAACAAAAAATTTGTCAAGAAAAGTCTTCAATAACTCTTTCATCAATATCATAAAGGTTCTTGGAGCATTGGAAAGGACAAAAGGCATCATGAGCCATTCATAAAGGTCTTTTGTGGTCTTAAATATTGTCTTCCATTCATCTCCCTCTCTGATTCTTATCTGATGGTAGCCAGTCTTGAGATATATCTTGGAGTAATAGATTGCACCCCCTAAACAGTCCATCAAATCCTCTATTCTAGGTATAGGAAACCTATATCTGATTGTTATCCTATTGGTTTCCCTAGATTCCATACATAATCTCCATGTGCCTTCTTTCTTGGGTGCTAGGACTGTAAGGATAGCACAAGGAATCACACTTTTCCTAATGAGGCCTTTTGACAACAATTATTCAATCTATCTTTCTATCTCTTGGTTTTGTTCAAGGGTCATCGTATATGCTGCCTTGTTTGGAAGAGTGGCCCCTAGTATGAAGTCTATACAGTGACTTATATCCCTTTCAGGTGGCAAGGACTCTGGTGTGCTCTCAGCAATAATACCCTTATATTGTTCTAACAATGCTTTGACCTCTTTGGGGCCTACATCCCTAATAGGAACTTTGACCTTTGGCTCTTTCACCAGTGTATTTTTGGGCCTTACTACTAAAGCATAACAAGGTGTGTCCCTTTCTTTTAGTACCTTCATGAATTCCTTCTCCCCTATATGTAAGACAATGCTAGTAGCATGTTTTTCTTTCTCACAATCAGGGAGTGGGCTCATCAAATACTCAACACCATCCTTAACTATAGTATAGACATTGGAATTTCCATCATGCTTAGCATCTACATCATATTTCCAAGGCCTACCTAATAAAAAATGGCATGCATCCATCTCTATGATATCACATAGAACCATGTCTATATACTCCCCTATCTTCAAATCTACCCAAACTTTCTCATTGATGATAGTTTGTTTTTATTTTGTCAACCAAGAAGCCTTATAAGGGAAAGGATGAGGGATTACATGAAGCTTTAACTTAGTGACTAACTCCCTAGATGCAATATTATTTTTGGATCCAGAATAAACTATAACTTTGCATAGCTTATTGTTCACCTTGCATCTTGTTCTAAACAATGAATTTCTTTGAGGTGGTTCTACAGTAGTAGGTACTCTTAGGAGTGTCCTTTGCATCATGAGACATTCTCCTGATTCTAGATTTGCAGGTCTTGAAGTTGTAGAATGATAGGAGGATACATTTTGGCTATCATCTTCTTGGGTGAGTTGTAGTCTTATATCCCCTCCTTATCTGTTGGTGCCATTCTTTTCAGGACATCTAAAGGACTGGTGTCCAATTTTATTACAAGTAAAGCATTTCCCTATGAATACACTAGGTCCTCTTCCACCAAATCCCCCTCTACTATTTGATCTCCTACCTCTGAATTTGTCTCTATTATTGTACTCTCCTTATGATTCATGATTACTAAACTCCCCTTGAATCCTTTGAAATGGACTCCTGCCATTGAACCTACCCCTTCCTCTAAAATTATTCCCTCTACCTCTGTTATTTTTCTCTCCTCTCCTCTTCTATTTTTCTTCAATTTTCAGTGCCATTTGAAAACACTTATGTATTGATTCAGGTTTGAATAGGATCATTTCATCTTGAATGTTGTATTTCAATCCATTTAGGTACCTTTCTAGCTTGTGTTTCTCACTCTCTAGGACTTTGGCCTTCAAGGTCATCTTGTGAAACTCCTCAGTATATCCACTCACATCAAGGTCCTTCTGTCTTAGATTTTGCAACTTTTTATGAAGGGTAATCTCATATTCTTCTAGCACAAATTTTCTTTTGATCTCTACTAACATCTTCTTCCATGTTGAGATAGGGTTCTTTTCCTCTTCCATCCTTTCATTTTGTAGAAAATTCCACCAGCTTAATGTAGGGCCCTTCATTTTGGATTTTTCAATTTTGACCTTCTAATTTTCAGAGATATTATAACATTCAAAATAATTCTCCAAGGCTTCTACCCAATCCATACATTCTTTAGGGTCCATTTTCCCAAAAAAAATGGGAATGTCTGATTTCTAAGCTCTTATTCCAACTCTCTCAAGATCTTCAAGAATTTTTACTTGCTCTATGGGTATGTTTTTTGTTTCATCTTGCTCAATATCTTCTTCTTCTTCTCCAAAGTCTCCTCCCTCCTTCTTCTCTGTTTGGAGGTCCTTCAGCTTCCTTATCTCCTCCTCCATCTTATTGTTCTTGGCTACTTGTTCTCTGATAATTTTAGCCAACTCCACATTTGTGATTCTAGTGGGAATTTCCTCTTCTTGAGAACTTTCTATTCTGTCACCCATTCTTCACTTCTTCCAAGATCTTAGCAGGCTCTAATACCACCTGATGTAGAGAGCACTACAAGAAAACCTTGATGGGATCCAACTCTTTATCAACTATTGAAACTCCTTTCTTGAACACCCCAACTTCACCAATGTCTTCCTAGGGTTTCTTTTTACTTGACAAAGGGATCAATATACTTCCCCTATCCTCTCTTGACTCTCCAAGCCAAGTTATAGATCTCTATAACTTCTCCTTTAGGGATACCTTCCCTAAACCAAGCATAATAGAATAAACCTTCACCAGAGACTTAGAAATCTTTCCCTAAGTGATTCAAGACTTAAAATATACCCCAAGGGTCGAGAATCCACCAATGGATTTGGTCTTGTAGACCTAAGGATAGTCGAACCCTAAATGGCCTAGGATTCCCTGTAGCCCTATCCAGAGGGTTTTTTGGACTTAACTTTCAACTGCAAAAGGATCCAATAGATCTGATTGGGTTTCTAGAAACCCTTTATGGATTTTGTGAACCCCTCAAATCCTTAACACTTCACTCCACTCCTGCACCCCTAAACTCTCACAAAGTACATGGGCCTAATTAGCTAGATTAGGCTTGGTTTGTTAAGTAAGTGGTCGAATGTGGGTTCATAGAGTAAATGGAAGGACTTAGATGGCTCCCTCTACCCAAAAATATCCTAGAACAACCCTTAGTTCAATCCTTCCAAACACATATTGCACATGCATATGACTATACTAGAAAGCCAGACTAATTACATAGAGATAATTAACCTAGGGCTTGGTCTCATAAATATTAGGACTAACTTTGAGTGTCTGAGATTTAGGATTCTTAAAGAACATGATTCTAACTTGTATATTCCAAGTGGCTGAGTAGATCCATTAGATAAATCTCAAGTTAGGATCACATCTTTGTGACTGACCCAATAAACTTTGGTTTCTGAGATAGTGAGCAATTAAATTCTATAACTTTTTAAAAAATTCACAAAAACAACTCAAACCAACTAGAATGCTTAAGGAACTCAATACATCACATATTTCTACAACTAGCTTCACAAGATGAATCTATACCAGGCTGTACCCTATCAAAATAACTCAAAACACTCTTCTATTTCCTTCTCTGAACATCAAGCTTCGTACACAGTAAGTTCTAACCTTAATGGAAGGTATCAAATCACCTAATAGCCTCATCTAGGAATTATAGATGCTTCAAGAAGTTGTCATGGTCGGTTATAATGAATTTTTCATTCTTCGAGAAATATTTTGCAAAAGTTGCTCATGCAAAATTTTGCAAAAAGATAATGTTTTGGAAACATATGGGAAAATTGCTATTTTGGGCAAATGCCAACCTTACCAACCCCCAAGGATGTGGGAGAGGTTCAAAACATGACAAGAACCTATTCTAAGGACGTGAAACACAAACCTCTAACCAAACACTAAAATCACCAAAAGACTAACATGGTCTAACTATGGTTTCAGGAACCTATAGGTTTATAACTCAACTTAGGTCCTTCACCTTACATCATAGACCCACACAACCACACACACACAAGGGTGATCTCAAGGATGCACCTTATTACAAATAGTAAAGCAAGAAAATAAGAACTTCAGGAGGTGCCCTGCACCACCTTACAAGAAATGCCACACGTTATTTGATCATCAGTAACGATTTATATAGACGAGGTCTAGATGGAACCCTTCTTAGGTGTCTAGAATGTGAAGAGTCTAAACATGTACTAAAGGGAGTCCAAAAAGGTATTTTTGGGTCCCACTTGAATAGTCTCTCGTTAGTTAAGAAATTCCTAAGGGTAGGGTATTGTTGGCCTTCCATGGAGAAAGATGCTATCTAGTTTGCTAAGTCTTGTAAGAAATGTCAAATATATGGTAACCTAATCCATGCTCTTGCTAGAGAGTTGTTACCTTTTATCACACACTGGTCATTCCATCAATGGTCCTTTGACTTTATAGGGAAAATATACCCCTCCTCGTCTAGTGGGCACAAATTCATTATTACAGCCACTGAGTACTTAACTAAGTGGGTTAAAGTGGTCCTACTCATCAAAGAAATCGAGAAACAAGTATCCATGTTTATTCTAAACTACATCATCTGCAGGTATGGGATAACTTCCTCTATTATAATAGATAACAGAGGACAATTCAAAAATGGATATATGGATGAATTATGTGAGAAGTTCAAAATCACCCAACATTGTTCCTCAATCTACTATCTTTAAGGGAATGGACAGGTTGAGGCCTCCAATAAAAACAAATATTGCATAGGACAATGAGTAAGTTAGGAAAATACTAACATCTTCAACTAAATCTAGCTTTGTGGGCTTATCAAACTAGAATCAAAACACCTACAGGGGTAACGTCATTTACGTTGGTATATTGCATAGAATTTGTATTTCCTATTGAGGTAGAGATCCCATCACTCAAGATTTCCCTACAAGGGCTCATCACTGATGAAGATTACTGGATTTCCAAAATCCAAGAATTAGAACTACTTGATGAATGAAGGAAAGAATCATTTGACCATTTGAGGGTTTATCAGAAAAGGATGTCTAGAGATTAAAACAAGAATGTAAGACATAAATAATTTCAGGTTCGAGATCTTGTACTTAGAGAAAATCCAAAGAATCAACAACATCGCAAAAAAAAGGGGAAATTTGAACCCAACTGGCTGGGTCCCTTCATGATCACTACAGAGTTTGGCTCTAGAGCTTATCAATTCTCAAGTCTAGAAGGGGATACATTTCTTGATCCCATCAACACAATCCACCTAAAAAAGTTCTACAACTAGGCATTTTGAGCAGTATCTGTACAGAAAAAATAATCCTAAAAAAACCCAAAAATAACAAAAAGTAGAAAATCCAAAAAATGTTTGGAAAGAGTCCTGAAAAAATGATCATCTTGATGAAAACCTGGCAAACAGGCACCTTGATGGATCAACCAAAAAAATTGAAAAAGATAAAATACAAAAAAATCAAAAAAAGGAAAAAGCAAAAAAAAATTGAAAAGAGAAAAAGTACCTCAGTGAAAACCAGGTAAACACGCGCCTTGGTAGAAAAAATAGAAATTCTTCCAAGTGGTAAAAACCTATCAAATAGGTGTCACTTGTAATCAGTGCTCCATCTATCAACACGTAGCTTGACTGCCTCACCCGTTAAAGTCTCAGCTTGATTTTGATTGCACTTATCAAATATTTCATGACCTTATGCAAACTGTGAAGTTGACATTCTAGCTTGGAACCGATCAACATATTAGTCTCATTGGCTTGTCAGTCACTAAGAGCTATCTTTTGTGGTGCAGGAACACCTAGGCTACAGGAGCACCTAGGCTGCAGGAGCACCTAGGCTAGCCTCCATGTTTGTTCATTTTTGCTTGTACTTGACATTAGCCAAGTCAAGATAGGCTAGTTGTATTTTTGACCTTATGAGGTCTTTTCAATGTAGGCTAAGTGAGTTAGTCATTAGGAATAAGGTCACATTACTAGCCATTGTTTGTAGTTTTCAAATTCTTAGGCTTAGTTGTTAGTTGATGGATTAGAGTCTTGAATGTGTCCTAATCTCATAAATGAGGACATAGAGATGCCATAGGCTCTTTAATTCTCTTGGATCCTTGCAATAGAGAGGATAGATGTCCTAAAATGTAGGAAGGAGGCATAATTGAAAAGATGCCAAAAGTTGCTATTTTGTTGTCATGACAACATTTGCAATAATTGAAAATGTTGCATGCAATATGGTTACATCGGATTCTCCTTGTTTCTAGGAGAGGGGAATCGACCAACAAGGCCCTACAATGGTGGAAGAAGGCATCTAGTGTATGAGAGACTTGAATCATGCAGAAAGAGTATTGATTGTAACTTTTTGTGAAGAGTAATACAGTCTGAAATTTTGTGTTTTTAGAATTCTCGAGCATTTCCTTGTGACAGTCATACTTTATGGATTTAAAGCTTAAAATTAATGATTTTTTTGTGTTCTTAGGAGGATTAGAGACACTTTTCATTCAGTAAGTTAGTTGATTAAAGTTAGTATTCAGTCATAGGTAAATTGTTTTGTGTTTAAGTAGTTCACTGGTCCTGTCCTGACCAGTCAATCTAAATATGACTCCCCCATGAAATCTAACCATGGGAAATCTCCAAGGGTAGATGGAAATTTTAGGGGAGTCATTATTCTACATATTTTTAGAGTTAGGAGTCAAGGAAAGACAAGCATCTATTTTTAAGACCAAGCCTTAGGCGAGCATGCACTGTCTGATTAGTGGTTTGGTGGAGAAACACTGAGTTTCCATGAGCAGGGAAAGAAGGTACAGTACAGTCTGAGTACATGTATAGTTAGGGTTTGGTGTCATCTTGAAATACTGAGTTGTTAGAGTTCATACCAATCAGTGGAGACAATTTTTGGACAATTTTAGCATAGTGTTGCAGACTGTCCTAGTTTTTAGGCCTATAAGACCTAGTTTGTAGGAACCCTATGTACGGAGGGATACTGAACTTAAAACCTTGAAAATGTGTTGTAAGGTGATAAAGGGTATCTGAATATGGTCTTATATTTTCAAGTTATTTGGGAAAGTTTGAAGTTAAATGAGAAAAACACCCTAGATAGGGCTATAAGGAATTAGGCCTCCTTAAGCCAAAAGTGTGAACTCGATTGCAAAGAGTGAAGAGATTCCTCAATATGGATTCCAAATTGATCAAATGTGATGTCCACATGTTGATGGACACCCTTGCAAATGGATTAAGAATGTTAGAGTGAAAATTGACATTTAGACTCTTCTAAGTGTGAGTGGGATAAGTGGAGAAGTGAAGTAATCATAGGGTGTTAGTGTTTCAAAGGGTGAAGCACAAGTGAAGACTCTTGGAGAAGAGTAAGATTAGGACTTAGTTAATGATCCAAGCCTAATAAGGACCTATAGGAGATTAGGATCCTTGAAGAAGATAGAGAAGATATTCTTAGTGGATTGTGCAAGCAAACCCATTGGAACACTTACATCATATTGGTATCAGAGCTTGATTTAAGATCAGGCTTGTGGTGGATGTTTCAGCCTACTAAATTAGTGGGAGAGAATACACTTGGAGGATCAGAAAAAGACAAAGTCATGGTGACTAATTCTGAGCTAGCCAAAAAGGTGGAAGAACAAGAAGAAGACAATAAGTCATTAAGAGAAAGGTTGTCTCAAATAGAGCAACTCTTGGGAGAAGTCCAAGACAAAGCTGAGAAGATGAAGGATAAGATTGACCAGAAAGAAGAAGAAGAAGCAAGGGAGAAAGGAGTGGATATATAATAAGAATCTCCAACCCTTGATCATGTCAGTGACCAAGAACCCTTCTTAAAGGCATTGAAGGCTTTGAGTGGTAAAGCTTTGGAGGGTGTGCCACTATTTAGTGGACCAATGGGTCCAAATTCAGTAGTGGATTGGATAGATAGCATAGAGAACCAGTTTGAATGTGATGGTATCATAGAGGCCCAAAAAGTGAATGTGGCCAAGTCAAGACTGAGAGGTTTAGCTCTCAAATGGTGGAAGTTTGTCCAAACTGAAAGAGAGAAAGAAGGAAAAAGTCCTAGAGCCACATGGAAAGGCATGATGACTAAGATGAAGCAGACCTATTTTCCTAATGATTATGAAGTACAGCTACATAGGAGGTGACATAATCTTAGAAAAAAAGACTTAGATGTCCAAGACTACACCGAAGAGTTCCAAAAGTTGTGCCTACGTTCACAAGTGGTTGAAGATGAAAGCATCAAGCTAGCTAGGTATATGAATGGACTTAAATGGTCTATTCAAGAAGATATGAGCCTAGTGAACTTCAAAACCATCTGCCAATGCTATCAAATAGCCTTGAAGATAGAAGAAAAAGGCAAGAGGAAGAAAGAACAAAGTTCTAAAGGAAGAGGTAGAGGAAGAGAAAGTAGAGGACAAAGAGGTGGATATGGTGGAAGGAGTTCAGAGTCAAGGACACAAGGAGATGTCAAATACAATGAACAACAAGAAGCAAGTTCCAGTAGAGGTGGTAGAGGAAGGAAATCCAATTTCAGAGGTAGAAGTGGTGGACAAGGAAGAGGAAATTACTTTGCCAATATGAAATGTTATCATTGTAACCAAATGGGACACCCTACCTATAGGTGTCTAGAGAAGAGTGGTACTTCTCAAGGAGGTAACAAGAGAACTAATCTGGTCCAAGAAGACACAAGTGCAGCTAATAAACACCTTGAGGTGTCATTAAACTCAAAGGAAGGTGAGAACCTCATGATGAGGAGAACATTGATCAAGGAGCCAATCAAGGAGGAGCCAAGCCAAAGGAGGTCTTTGTTTAGGATAAAATGCAAGGTGATGGGTAAAGTATGTAGGGTTATCATAGACTCAGGGTCTACTAATAATATTGTATCAGAGGAAGCAGTCATCAAGTTAGGTATGACAAGAATACCTCATACTCATCCCTACAAGGTAACATGGCTCAATAAGGGACATCATGTCTTGGTGAATGAGAAAGCATGGGTAGAGTTCTCTATAGGGAGATATAAGGACAAGGTACTATGTGATGTACTACCCATGGATGCATGTCACTTGCTACTAGGCAGGCCATGGAAATTTGACCACCAAGATATCCATGATGGAGTGAAGAACTCCTATACTTTCAAGAAGGATAACATGACTTTCAAAATTCATTCATTGTTAGAGGATGTAGAAGTGAAGATAGTTGGTCCAAATATAATGGTGAGTGAGAAAGATTTCTTGGAGGCCATGGAAGAAGGAAAGGGAGTTGGTTTTTCTCTAGTGTTGAAGCCTAAGGAAGAGGAAGATAAAATAGTGAAGAGGACAGAGTTGCCACAGGAGATACAAGAAATGTTGCAGAAGTATGAAGGCATTGTAAGCGATGGACAGCCATCAACCTTACCCCCTATAAGACCAATAATCCATAAGATTGACCTTATTCCTAGAGTTACCCTACCCAATAAGGCGGCCTACAAGATGACACCTCAACAGAATGAGGAAATAGCTAGGCAAGTTCAAGAGTTACTAGAACAAGGTCTTATAAGGAAGAGTATTAGTCCTTGTGTTGTACCCATAGTCCTAGCCCCTAAGAAAGGAGGTACTTGGAGATTATGTATTGAATCTAGACCCATAAATAGGATCACTATCAGATATAAGTTCCCTATCCCTAGGATAGAAGACCTGATGGATTGTTTAGGAGGTGTAAGGTACTTCACCAAGTTAGATTTAAAAAGTGGCTATCACCAAATAAGGGTAAATGAAGGAGATGAGTGGAAGGTAGCCTTCAAGACCACTAAAGGGTTGTATGAATGGCTAGTCATGCCATTTGGCTTATCAAATGCACCATAAACTTTTATGAGGTTGATGAATGAAGTACTTAAAGACCACATTGGCAAGTTTGTAGTGGTATACTTAGATGATATACTCATCTTTAGTAAGACAAGAGAGGAACACCTCAAGCATGTGGAATTAGTACTTAAGAGGCTACATGAAGAGAAGTTAATGATTAACTTGGAGAAATGTGAGTTCATCAAAATAGAGCTAGTGTACCTAGGATTTGTTCTATCTCATGGTAATCTGAAAATGGACAAGAGTAAGGTAGAAGTCATTATGAATTGGCCCACTCCAAGGACAGCAACAGAGGTAAGTATTTTTCATGGACTTGCTCAGTATTATAGGAAGTTCATAAGGCAATTTAGTGCTATTTGTGCTCCAATTTTGGATACAATCAAAGGAGGAATGAAGACCAAGTTCATGTGGAATGAACAAGCCAACAAGAGTTTTGAGTTGTTGAAGGAAAAGATTGCTACCCAACTAGTGTTAGTCCTACCAAGCTTTGAGAAGCTTTTCACAATTGAATGTTATGCAAGCAACATAGCTATTGGGGCTGTCCTAAGACAAGAGGGTAGACCAGTAGCATTTCACTCTGAGAAGTTGAGCGAAGCAAAGAAGAAGTATTCTTCTTATGACCTTGAGTTGTATGCATTGGTTCAAGCCTTGAGAAAGTGGAGGCACTACTTGCTTCCCAAGGAGTTCATTTTTTATTCAGATAATCAAGCCTTAATTTTTTTGAATTCTCAAGAGAAGTTGAGCCACAAGCACATGAAGTGGGTTGAGTACCTATAAGCTTACACCTTTAATATTAAACATAAGAAAGGTGTCCTAAATAAATTTTCTGATGCATTGTCAAGAAGATCTCTTACCATTCAAGAGATTCAGTTGAAGAGCATGGGAATAGATCACTTCAAGGATCTATATGCTGAGGATGAGGACTTTGCAAACATTTACAAGGTACATGCTGAATACAAGAACCATTTTCATAGTGAGTATGCTGAATATACTTTGCAAAGTAACCTTTTGTTTAAAGGCAATAAGCGATGTGTACCTAGAGGTTCCATTAGGGAGAACATGATTCAAGAGAAGCACAATGGTGCATTGAGTGGTCACTTTGGGATCACAAAGACACAAGAACTAGTTCAAAGGTTCTACTATTGGTCGAGGATGAATATTGATGTC
>MU225851.1:3129981-3148259 GCA_018584345.1 Thuja plicata
ATACAGTCCAGAAAACCTTGACAGAGAACACCTTGAAACATAAGGCAAAGGTTGATGAAAGTAGGAGGACAGTTGAGTTTAATGTGGGTGACATGGTAATGGTACATCTCAATAAATCAAGATTGCAAAAGGGAGTCCCTCACAAGTTGCAGATGAGAAGGATAGGCCCTTGTCCTATCTTGGCCAAGTATGGTGAAAATGCTTTCAAAGTAGAACTCCTGGAAGATAGTGGACTGTCACCTATCTTCAACATAGTAGACTTAGTCCACTATAGAGGACCAAAGAAAGACTTGGATCAGAGTCTTCAAGAAGTAATCAGAGATGTGGAATTGATTGCAAAGAGTGAAGAGATTCCTCAAGATGGATTCCAAATTGATCAAATGTGATGTCCACATGTTGATGGACACCCCTGCAAATGGATTAAGAATGTCAGAGTGAAAATTAACATTTAGACTCTTCTAAGTGTGAGTGGGATAAGTGGAGAAGTGAAGTAATCATAGGGTGTTAGTCTTTCAAAGGGTGAAGCACAAGTGGAGACTCTTGTAGAAGAGTAAGATTAGGACTTAGTTAATGATCTAAGCCTAATAAGGACCTAGAGGAGATTAGGATCCTTGAAGAAGATAGAGAAGATATTCTTAGTCGATTGTGCAAGAAAACCCATTTGAACACTTACATCATTTTGATTATCAAGTCAACACCTTGTTAATCTTCCTGCTCATCAAAGTTATCTAGTTTGGTCTTCTAGCCTCCAGAGATTTTTCCACTGACACCACTGGTGTTTCTCAACACCTTAATCAAAGAATGTTTCTCAACACTACCTATTTGGACACCTCTGTGTTTTTCAACACACGTTGGATAAAGGACTTAAAATCTTGTCTTATTAACACTCATAAATACACCAATATTTTTCAACACTAACACCCACAAACACAATGGTGTTTTTCAACACCCTACATAGACAAACATCCAGCCATCAAAACTTGTTGAAAGAGTGATGATCTTTTTCTTGAGTGTTGTATATTGTCAATGAATTTCATACTATTTTCTTTGATTTTTGCTTGTTGGTGTGGTTCCAATGATCCTGTAACATCAAGTAAATAAAGTGTATGTGATAAGAGCTTCCACATTAAGGTGGAAATGCCTCACATCCCTTGATCCTATTTACTCACACACCAAGGTGAGGTTGGAACTATCTCCTTGACTATTAATTATGCATGTTTATGTAAGAATGTACTCATGGTTGTCTTGACTTTGAATGCCTTGATACTAGTGTATTCATGTGAAACCAACCAGAAACAATGTTTAGGTCATCCTAGTTTTATAGCTTGATGCTTACATTAGTTTCCCAAATTTTATTCGATGAAATTTGTACTCATATCCTATGGTCACAATGGCACCAGTAAGAGTTTTATTGACTCCAATGTCCCAAAATCTTAATGATGACAACAATGACTAAAGGAATCAATGACTATACTTGTGTTGTAGGCTACATCTCAATCCTAGACTTCCATACTAGCATTATAACCTGTTCATGCTAAATGTGGACCTCTTTACTTAGCCCTACACTTCAACATAGTCACTGTTCTTCAGTCACATACATAAATGAATATAGATTCATTCATCCTGCATGTGTGAATGAGTCGACCTGTTGCCTCCTAGTAGGCAAGAGTATGAGATTTCTCTTAGATCATTGCAAGCTGGGTGAATACACCGAAGACCTAAACGAAGGATTTAATCTAGATGATGAAAGTAAAATGCTTTGATTAATCTAAATGATTATGCAAGATGCAAATTTGTGGTTAATCTATGCTAGTTAAGATTTAGTTTTAAAGCACCAATTGAATGTGTAAGATTGATTTTAAAACACCAATTGAAATATGATCTAAGATTAGATTTGCATGATTAACATAAAAGTAAACTAAATGCTAATCAAATTGAAAGCTAAAATGATTAAAGAAAACTAGAATGCAAGATGCAGCATAATAACGATAATAAAATCTAGGATCCTTTGTGAAGGAAAAGAGTTTCTCTTTTATAGAAATCTCTCTTGAATCGAAGGTCGAGATCGAACGAAAAGAGTGGCTCGTATTCTATTGAAGAAGCACAATCCATGTGCAAAGATGATGATTGGTTGAGAGAATCAGTTGACTGAACTGACTGATCAGTTATTTTGGAAACTTCCAAAATCAGTTCACAGTTAACTGAAATGTTTCCAAAATGATAAACAGTGGAGAATCAGTTAACTAAGTGGAACTGGATTGTTTCCAAAATGATAAATCAGTTAGCTGGATTTGATGATGTCATATGCATTTTTAATAATTTAATTGATTTTGAATGCATATTTGTTTTTATTAATTAATTTAATTCCCTTTTTTATTTAATTGACAATTTTGCAATTTTATTTAATTAATATATCAGAATATTAATTAAATAATTAGTATGAAGTTTATTTGCCAATGTAATGTGATTTTAGGGATTAATTAATTAATCAAGTACAATGATTGATTAGGACCTAGGGCTTAGGTCATCTCAGTTCAAATTTGATGAATTGCCTGTTTGATTTAGGACTTAGAATAATCAAGATTAGGGTTTCTTATTTAATCATTGAGATTGGGGGTCTAGGGTTTAGATGACCATTTTTAGGTGATTACATTTGCCCCTCTTTGAATTGATGTGCGATCAGCACATTGATTCAAAGACTTGTTAGCGAGAAGACCCAGAATAGTTTGATTTGAAGCGATGAAACCATTCTTTTGAAGAAGAAGACCAACTTCAAGCTTGATTGGATGAAGACCGCTCAAAAGATATAAAATAGAATACTTAGTTTGATTTGAAGTGATGAAATTGAACATCTGTCAAGAACTCTTAAACCTATTGATTGATTTGAATGAATAACCAGTTTGATTTGAAGTGATGAAATTGATTACCGTTAAGAGATTTGATTAGAAATAAAATTGACTTGATTTAAAGCGACGAAGCTCATTTGATCAATGTATCTGGTTTCAGTAATGAATAGCTCGTATAAGACTGATCTTGTCTGGGTTTGAGTATATTCACCACTATATAAGACCATTGATTAGGTTGCCTTTGATTTAAGATGATCTCAACTTGATTTTATGCGATGAAGATGAGATACCCCAAGCGATGGGGTTTTGATTGAGGATGTGATAACTGGAATGTTGATGCCCTGATCCTGCCCCCTCAGGAGCGAAATTGAAATATGGCTAGGTGCCCCAGTGAAGAGAAGCAATTCAATTGATAACATGATTCAAGAGGAAGCTGATCTGATTAGAAATAGGTCCCAAGTGGTTAGGACAAAATCTATACTTGATGAGAGGTCATGTTTGATCGAGATTGACCAAAAGTAAGATACATGGATTGATTAGAAGAAAAGAATGAGAGATTTCAATTGGTTGTGCAAGTAGTCAGTTTTATATTTTGATTTTGATCCTGAAAATAGAATCAGGACAGTTGATTTATCAAGGGGTGTCATGTTCACGCACAACTGACCACTTGACGATGAGAAGATTAGTCGATTGGAACCTCAGATCCTTCACATTGGAGAGAGATATTAATATTATGCTAATTTCAACAATATGCAGATGCAGATGTAAGACTAACATGAATGCAATCTAAGGTATAGTCATTGAAGCTTTAGCATTAAAAATTTTCATCATCGAGCATTTTTGGAACATCGGAGTCGATACGATCCTTACTGGTGCCACTGCGACCATAACAATATGAATATGACTTTCATCGAATAAGATATGGGAAACTAACATAAGCATCGGGGCACAATAGCCGAGATGACCTGAATGTTGTTTCTAGTTGATCTTGCAAGAGTACACCAGTATCAAGGCATTCAAACCCAATATAACCATGAGTGCGATCTTGCATAAACAAGTAGAGAAATAACAGTCAAGGAGATAGTTCTAACCTCACCTTGGTGTATAAGTAAACAGGATCGAGGGATGTGAGGATTTTCTGCCTTAATGCAGGAGTTCTTACCACATACAACTAGTTTATTTGACGTTGTTGGATCATTGGGACTACACCAACAAGTAGTAGACAAAGAAAATATTAACGAAAATCAATGAGAACAGACAACATACAAATATAAGTTCAGCATACTTTAGCCAAATTCAAAGTTTTTAGATGTATATATGTATGAGGTGTTGAGAAATACCGTCGTGCTTGTGAGTGCTTTGTGTTTGAGTGCTATTGATCTGTTATTTACATTTGAAATATCCAATGTGTGTTAAGAAACACAAATGCGTCCAAAAATAGTGTTAAGAAACATTGTTGATTGTGGTGTTGAGAAACACATGTTTGCGTCAGTAGCGAGTTGTCCTTCAGAAATGACAAGATTACTGACTCTGGTGTAAGCCAAAGATGTGATAAAATTTGGGGACCCATGCCCCTAGTAGATAATGATGATGACTGACTTGACTCATACTTTGAGGACAAATCCAATTTGATTTCCCCCAGGTTATGACTCTGGATCGGTTTCAAGCCAGAAGGGTTCTCAAAAGAACCAGTGTCACGAAAGTGACTAAAAGCTTTGTACAAACTGAAGCAAAGGATTTCCAAGACTGAGCATTGATAGATGGAGTGCTGAGTACAAGAGCCGCCTATTTACCAGGTTTTCACCAAGGCACTTTTTCTTCTTTTTCACTTTTTTTTTGTATTTTTTCATGTTTTTTTATTTTTTTAATTTTTCTCTTTTTTTTATTTTATTTTTATTTTTTAGGACATTTTGCAATTTTTAGGATTTTTTCAGGACATTACTATGTACATGGTGTTGATCACCAAGAATTCCTTAGGTGTAGAACTTCTTCAGATGGAGAGTGTTGATGGGCTCCCGCAGTGGATCTCCTTTAGGTGTGGAGAGTCGATATGCACTGTAGCCAAATGTTGTGGTAATGATATAAGGACCCAGCCAGTTGGGTTCAAATTTCCCCTTCTATTCTCTATGTGACTAATTGCGGGGATTTTCTCTCAACACAAGGTTGGCCACCTCAAGTTTTCTAGGTCTAAATTTCTTATTGTATCCTCTTGACATTCTTTTCTGATAAGCTCTGAGGTGATCGAATTCCACTTTCTGACATTCATCTAGTAGCTCTAGTTCTTGGAGTCTTAAAACTTTGTATTCTTCATCTAGTATAATTCTGTGAAAAGAAACCCTAAGAGATGGGATTTCTACCTCTAGGGGTAAGACTACGTCTGCCCAATATACCAAGGAAAATGGGGTTACCCCTGTAGGTGTTCTGATGCTTTTTCTGTAAGCCCATAATGCAGGATTGATCTGCAAGTGCCAATCCTTTCTAGACTTGTTAACCATACAATGCAAGATTTTCAAAAAAAAATTATTTGAGGCCTTAGCCTGTCAATTACCCTACGGATAATAGATGGAAGAACAGTGTTCTGTGATTTTGAACTTTGCACAAAACTCATCTATGGTTTTGTTCTTAAATTGTCCTCCATTGTCAGTGATGATGGAGGAAGGTATGCCATAGCGACAAATGATGTAGTTCAGAATGAACAGTGAGACTTGTTGTCCTGTCACTTTAATGAGTGGGACTGCTTCAACCCACTTGGTGAAATACTCAGTAGCTGTAATAATGAACTTGTGTCCATTAGAAGATGAGGGATAAATATGCACGATTAGATCAAATGCCCATTGTTGAAAGGACCAATGTGTGACAAAGGGGATGATTTCCCTCACTAGAGTGTGTGTAATATTTCCATGTAGCTGGCATTTCTTACAATTTTTTGCATACCTGATAGCTTCTTTCTCCATATCTGGCCAATAATAACCTGCTCTAAGCAGTTTTCGGGCCAGAGTCAGGCCGTTAGAATAAGAACCACAAATTCCTTCATAGAATTCAGACAACGCATGTTTGGACTCTTCTTTTTCTAGACACCTAAGAAAATTACCATCTAATCCTTGCCTATAAAAATCATTGGCCACAAGAACATATAGTAAGGCATTGTAGATGAGGTGTCAATTTTCATTTCTAGTTAGTCCATCAAGAATGACCTGATGACGTAGGTAAGAGTACATGTGGTGATAATGGGAGGATTCTTGTTCAATAATTGAACAGACCATTTGGGATTTAGGGGAGTTGTAAGAAGGGAAATGGATTTCTTCCACCAGGAACTCATAGCAGAAACCATCATCTTGTTGTTGTGGGGATGCTAATGTAGCCATGGCATCATCTTCTATGTTCTGTGTCCTCGGGACCTACTGGAATGTGATGTATGTAAGTTATTTCTTAAATTCATCAACCATTCATTTATAAGGCATGAGTTTTTCATCCTTAGTCTGGTATACATCATTGATTTGGTTGATTACAAGTTGGGAGTCACCATGGACATGTAACTCAAAAACATTCCATTCAAGAGCCAATTTGATTCCATTTACCAGTGCTTCATATTTTTCTATGTTGTTTGTACACGGAAACATGAGCTTTTACACCTTTGGAATGGAATAGTTTTGAGGATTCTAAAATAAAATCCCTGCACCTGAACCTTGTTGCGTGAAGGAGCCATCAAAGAACATTTTCCAGGATCTGTGAGTGATGTGAAAAATAGATCCATCTGGGAGATCAACATTGATTGGTTCGTTGTCCTAAAGTGGAGCATCAACCAATAGATCTGCAATTTCTTGCCCTTTGATTTCTTTACGCTCAATATATTCTATATCAAATTCACTAAGAAGCATAACCCATTTAGCCAATCTGCCAGTGAGGGTAGCTTTACTTAGGAGATACTTCAAAGGGTCAAGTTTAGCCACTAGTTTGACTGAGTGAGCTAGCATGTAGTGTTGCAGTTTTTGAGATGCAAAGATTACTGCCAAGCATGCTTTCTCGATCATAGAGTAATTCATCTTGTAGGATACCAATGTTCTACTGATATAGTAGATAACATGTTCTTTCTTGTTTTCATCTACTTCTGCTAGAAGTGCCCCCAGTGACGTTAAGGTAGCTAAAATGTACATAATCAATGGTTTGCCTTTTTGAGGTGGCATGAGTATTGGTGGGTTGGCCAAGTACGTTTTGATTTGAGTGAAACATTTGTCACATTCTTCACTCCATTGATAAGTAATGTCCTTGCGTAGAGTCTTAGTAAATGGTTGTTCTCTATCAACTAACTATGAGATGAATCTTCTGATAGATTGGATTCTCCCTTGGAGTGTCCTCATCTAACTTATGTTCTTAGGAGGTGGCATTTCCAGTATCGCTCATACCATTTCAGGATCAACTTCTATGCCTTTAGCTGAGATAATGTAACCCAAAAAATTGCTAGAGGTAACACTGAATGCACATTTCTTAGGATTAAACCTTAATTTAAACATTTCTATTCTATCCATTATTGGGCCTAAATCTTGGAGGTTCATAGATCATTTCCTTGATTTAGCAAGGATATCATCCACATAGTCTTCCATGGTTTTGTGCATCATATCGTGGAAGATAGTTGTCACTTCCCTCTGATAGGTAGCTCCTATTTTTTTCAAACCAAAAGGCATGACATTCCAGCAGAATTTTCCCCAGGCACATGTGAAGGCAGTCTTTTCTTGATCCTCTAGAGAAATCTTGATTTGGTTGTACCCTGAGAAACCATCCATGAGAGAATACATTTTGTACCCAGCAATCATGTCTACAATCATGTCAATGTTAGGAAAAGGAAAGTCATCCTTTGGACATGATTTGTTGAGATCCCTAAAATCACTACAGACTCTGATGGATTTGTCTGGCTTTGATACTGGTATGATGTTGGAAATCCATTCTGCATAATCAATAGCTCGGATGAATCCAATTTTGAGTAGTTTTTCCAGTTCAGTCTTGATAAGTAATGCAGCATGAGGGTGCATTTTTCTGAGTTTTTGTTTTACTAGTTTTACTCCAGGAGCTATTGAGAGATGGTGCATGATAATATCTAGATCTAAACCAGACATATCTGAGTATGTACATGCAAAGTTTATCTTCTTCTCTTTAAAGAATTTTGTGAATTCCTTGAGCTCTTCTACAGACAAAGATTTCGCCACATGAATGATGTGTGAGTGTTCTTCTGTACCAATATCATCCAAATCATCCCACTTACCTCCAAAACAAACAAGCTATTCCTTTTAATGATGAATCCTTCCCTGAAGTGATCAATTGCATTAAATCTTCTTAAGGCTACATATATGCACACAGAAAGTCATTATCAAGCAAGAAAGGATCCAAACATCAGAGAACATAATATCATGACAAGAGCATATTACACACTGAGCTAAAAGGTTAATGAGACATATTCCATCTAAGAGGCACACAAGAGCTACTCAAAGCAATGATATAAGAGCCTAATCTACTCAGAAGAAGCATATGAATATGAAAAAGATGACAACACATGATATCACATGGGGCATAAATTCGATCATATATATATATATATATATATATTTCAAAGAGTGTTTACAAAAGAATGCCCAGATAATCCTGAGAAAAATGAGCATCCTTGATACAAATTAATTATGTATACAATCGGAAAATCCTGCAAAATTTTTAGAATGGGATAAGAAAGAAGAAGGAACAATAAAAACTCGCTCCCTCCCTCACTGTTGTCATGAGGGGGAGGAAGATGATCATCTACTCTAGGTGGAGGGCCCTCTCCCTCGGATCTCACCAGATATTGGGAATATGGTAGCACCTGTCGTGTTACATGAACTGCCATGCTGTATGTTGCCACATAGTAGGTTGCCCTACTCGTCTGATGGGTAACCTCATGATACAGGGAAACACGCTTAGCCATAAAACCCTAGGTCAACCCCTAGATCCTCTCATCATGCTCCGCGATTGCGTGATCTCACTCTACGATTTGTGTAATAACAAAGCTCAAATTGTGTTTTCTCAAGATGATTTTCCTCCTAAGGAAATTCAAAATCAACATGATTCCCTTATGGTTTTTTTCCTTATCAATGGTAATATTATTCAAAGAACTTTAATTGATAACAACTTAGAACTTAACATTTTTAGCATTGACTTATTAAACAAGATAAATGTGGATGATTCTTTAATCAATCCTAATTCTATTCCTATTTGTGGCTTTGAAAATGTTGCTAATGAAGTCTTACAACAAACCTTGAGAAATGTGACTGTCCCACCTCCTAGGAAAGACAATATAACTTCCATATTAGAATGCATGAATGTGACCAATAACAAATTTCAAATTGTGTTTTCTCAAGTGGAGTTACCTCCTAAGTAAATCCAAGATCAACATGATTCCCTTATGGTTGTTGTCCTTATCAATGGTAATCTTATTTGAAGACCATTAATTGATAATAGATCAGGACTTAACATTTGTAGCATTGAATTTTTAAACAAGATAAATGTGTATGTTCCTTTAATCAATCCTGATTCTATTCCTATTTGTGGCTTTGAAAATGTTTCTAAACAAACCTTGGATAATATCACTTTTCTTGTTAAGTTAGGTCTTGTTATTTTACCTACACCTATTCATGTCTGACCCAATGCTCTTTATTACAACATTCTCTTAGGAAGACCATGGTTACATGATATGCACATTGTTCCTTCAACACTTCATCGCAAAATGAAGTTTAGTCATAAAAATGAAATGTATACCCTTGTTGTCAATATTAAAATCCAAAATTTCTTAACAAATTGAATCTGATTATTCTTCTATTCCTACATCATTTAAGAAAAACATATATTATTCTAAAGATACTTCTCCTACATGCTCCCTTTTCAATTATGATTGGGGTCATTAGACTTCACACCATCTTTTGTGGGTGAATACAAACTTTCTAATTTTAACACAAGACCCTTGAAAGGAGCTAGTGTGTCATTTTTCCAACCTGATTCTCAAAACAATTTAACTCATAATCTCAAATATATTTTAGGATGTGTGCAACAAAGATTTGAGATTCATGATAAAACTATGGAAGCAAAAGATTTCAAATCTCCCCCTTTGTCAACATCCCCTCTTTTACCATCTAACATTTCTTCTATACCTAGCTTGAATAAAGAAACCATTTTTCCTAACCTTCCTTAGGCTGATTTGATTACTCGACCTAAACAAAAAAATAAGTATTGTTAAAATCTTGTAAATCTCCCTTTTTTCATGTATCGTTGATATCATGACCACTCTACTAGTTAATGTCAATCTTTGCATTACAAAATTCAGAAATTCATTGATTATGATATCATTCACATAATGTGTCACAATGAGTTAACTTTCACTTCTAATTTCTTTAATAACATTTAAGTTCCTAGTATGTTGCTCCACACTATGTGACATTGTTAGCCTATCATTTGGGGGCTCATTGTCATGCATGGTGTGATCATACTTTGTGAGTAACATAATAGTCCTTAATTTTATTCTTGTCTCTAAGCTTGGAGGGCAAGGATAGTATTTTCAATCTTTCTCATCCTTCGCTTAAGGATCCACTTTTCCCTTGGTTAAGTGGCATTTTTTCCCTCTTATGATATCCAATCTTACATAGATATGTTGGTTTAATTATTCTCTTCTCTACAAGAGATATACATCCTTGATCATAACCTTTTCATTGTTCGCAATTGGGTATCCATGGTAAACAAATATCTTACCTAGGGGGATAAAAGTGTGTCATCCTTCATTAAGAATCCCTTTACCTAGAAATGGGGAAGGTTTGAAATCCTCTCTTCTTATTTTGTATCTCTTTTCAACATCCTTCAAAAGGATCCCTTTTACATTTCTAGCATGGAATCTCTTTGCATTCATACCTTCCTTGACCTCATGGGAGTTGTGACCTCTTTGGCTTGACTGAGTGTTCCTTGTGGGATACCTCCTTTGTCTTAAAGGTTCCTTATCCTTGTTTCTCTTTTCTCAAGATGTCAAAATAGTCCTATTTTTCCATCTAAAGGGGGAGCATATATGACCTCCTTATTACAAATATTTTTTTTACTTCAATAATTTCAAGTAGAATACACTAGCATAATATAACTTGCTAGGGACAAATCACTCTCCTTTGTTGTACATTTTTGGTGGATTTCTTGGGATACAATACGTTCCTTGGCTATCCTTAGAATTGGTTGAACTAGCATAGCACAGCTAGCTAGCCCATTTTACTTCTCCTTTTCATACATTTTTAGGATTGGTTGAATAGCGTAACACAATTTTCTAGACTATTTGACGTATCATTTTTATGGTTTGACTACCATAACACAACTTATTAGACCATTAAACCTCTCATTTACTTAAATTGTCATGAGTTTACTAGCATGTGCTAGACCATCAACTCCCTCTTTAAACTATCTTTGATGGGTGGAACAATCATAACACAATTTGCTAGATCGTTTCCCCCTCTCTTCTATCTTCTTTCTCTCTCATGGCTCACCTAGCACAGTACAAATGGATAGCCTATGTCATCCATGGTTGTCTTATTCTCTCATCCATGATTCTATATAACATAACACAAATTTCTATTTGATTAGATCATGGATTCTTATCTTATCTTTGTTGTGTTCTCTTTCTCTTTTCAGATGACCACTTGTGCTTTTGCAATAGCTTTCAGAGCATGGTGCTAGTGGTTGAGACATTTTCTTTAGCAAGGTATCTTTAACTAGTTGACTTGGAATCTTAGTAAGCTTTGGTATTTTTTTTGTTTTATGTATCCTTACATATTGATGTACGAGTCAAGATCCTTGGTTTGGGAGCTCTTGTCCTTAAACTTGGTGATATCTTATCTCTTTGCAGTTAGCCCATGATTCTCATCTTTCTCTCTCTCTTTCTTCTACTTATCATGAGTATGAGGTGGATTCATACTCCCACTAAAGTGGGGGATATATGTATCATCCTAAAAAGTAAGCACCCTTAATTAGGTGCTCATTTTTGCCCCATTTTAGTATGTATGGGTTCCCACATTGATTTCACACTCTCCTAATGCTTATTGGACCTTCAAATTAACATTATAAGTCTTACATTGATTTAATTTATTCAAAAATAAAGGATGGCCCTTATTTCTAAGTGTTCTTCCCTATTGTTTTCCTCTAATCAAATAATGCATCTCATCACCTAAGCCTTATAACCCAATTTTTTTGCCTCTGTGACCTATTCTGGCCTCAGATGAGATGTACGTGGAGAACTTGCACCTACCCTATTTCCCTAGCCCCTGGTCCAATTTTTGGCTCATTTCCTAGGGTATAGGATGCCAATGGTGGCTTGTCCCTAGATAGAATGCCAATAACATTTTGTACTAGACAATTGGGGCCCAAATTTGGCCCAGGGCCTGATATCGGGGTATTAGTGGGAGATCTTGTTCTACGGTCGACCTTCCTAATTTTTAAGCCACAAAATGATGGATTGAGTGTGTAAACCCCCTCTCTCTCCTCATTTTGGTATTCATATCAAGTGCAAGCATTCACTATCAATTTTTCTAGCAATCATGATCAATCAAGCAATTGGAGTTCAAGAACTCTTCTACAATTGAGCATCCAAGTCTTCAATCCTTCAAAGCATTGTTTCTTCTTCATCCAACATTGTTGGAAAACTACAATATCCATCATTCAAGGCTTTTATTTTATGATTTCCTTTTATATCAAACTATTTCATCAATATTTGTGATCACATCCAAAGAAGCATTGTGTCATCAAAGTATAAGGTGATTTATGGTTCAGATCTGGTTTCTATTTCATCCTTCCTTATGCAATTTCCTTTCATTTTAAAGGTTGATTCCTAAACAGGGGTTTAACTAAGGAAAACCCCTTTAGCCAACCTTCTTCCCTATTTTTATATGCACAAGAACATGTTATAGATCCACCAAATCGAAATTGGGAAGATCAGACACAATCAGAGAGACTCTGAAAATTCAACTAAAACTATTGAGTACAGGGTGCCATTGGCGGCCTGTCCCAAGGTATAGGACATGTTTGGCCTGTAACTTGCATTTTCAGCTTAAATTTGGCAGAGAGTCAGTTTATAGTCTTCAAGTCCCAGATCTATAGTTACAGGTTAATCTGAGATTCTGACAGTCGGGAATTCAGATCTGAAAAGTTATTTCTCCTATTTCATTTCCAGGTGCATAAAAAGTCATCCTTATTCTCTCTTACATCATATTTTCAGTTGGATTAGATTAGATATGTTATTATTGAGTCTTTTAGATATCAATATCATCCCTCTCTTTCTTAATTCTAAGCAACAAAGGAACAAAAACCATTCAAAGCACATTTATTGCATTGACATCTTGCAAGTGGTGTTAATCATATTGGCCTTGAGGTGGTTTTGTATTCCAATGTGCCATATTAATTGGGGAAAACAATCCTTTTATGTGATCCCCATTTTATATTCTATAGTTTGTATGTATGCATGATGTGTAATTTTAAAAATGTTTAAAAAATTGGGCAATATAATTATTTTTTGTAATGTTGTGCATGCAATATTGTAAGGTTGAATTGATGTGGTATTGTTACTACCCCCTATTATTACATTTTTTTGCATGTTTGTGAGAGTGTCGAGAGGTGAACCAATATGCAGATGATATCCATCTCAATGTAGCTGTGTTTGTTAGCACAATAAACTTTATTGAGAATTTTCACTCTTAATGCATTGTGTCTTTTATTTTGTTCATTTATTTATTGTTTCTCATTTAATTGTATTCAAGTTGATTATCAATTGCACCTATCTATTTTGGGAGTTTAGTGATGGCTTATATAAGATTGAAGACATCAAACACATACTATAGGTAAAGTCTTCATGACTTTACTTTGGCAATGACCTAGTAGTCAACATGTGTTGTTGTGAATGATTATATGTTTCACTGTAGGTCTGTTATTTATCATTCTATGTACATTCTATATTTTTATATGTAATTACTATATGTTTGTTACATGTTTCTTCTCTGTTGTTATTAGTTTGTTATCAGATTGTTACATGTACATAGAAATTAAATGCTTATACTTCAAACACATAAGCACAATATTAGAGCCTTGTATTCTCTTTCGTGATAATTGTACATATGTATCGTCTATATTTTTTATAAAAGAAACATTATCATCATTTATATACATATCAAAATCATACATTAACTCAAAATGCAATAATATATTCAAAACAAAAATGTATAATCTACTCTCCAAAGAAAATCCCAAAAATATGTTGCTACATCAATCAAAAAATCACATTTCTAACTTCCTTAATAACCTCTCCATAAAGTCTGGAAAAGGTGGTGGTGTCTCATATCTAAAGGCAGCACCCTTAGCTCCACATGTAGGCATTGTTAGTCAATTAGGAAATGTGTGTATCAGACTTGCTATATAAGCCATCAATGTCTAGCTTTCATCTACATTTATTTGCAATTATGATGAGCACCTATTGGTAGTATCTTGCTTCACATTATTGATTAATGCCAAGGCCAAGGAAAACATGTTCAACATGTCAAGCAGAATTGAGTGTTAGGGGGGGAGATAAATCATTGTACTCTTGTTTTTAGCTTCGTCAGATTTCTTTCTTTCTTCTTAGTTGCCTTCAAATGCCAAGCTCTCGTGGCCTTCTATTGTCAATTTTCCTTCTCCCATGCTCGAATCTCCCTCTCCTCCACTTCTCACTGCCTTTTTTCTTTCCTCTCCACCGTATTTTATTTTTCTATTTCTGAGCTTGCCTCACATTCTTCTTTATTCTCTCTCATTCGCTCCTTCTTACGTTGCCGCAACTCCTCATTTCTCTTCTTATATGCATCTTATTCATTAATAATATCAACATAGGCATCTAATTTCAAAATTTTGTGATTGCCTACTAAGATAAAGAACTCCCAAATGACCTCCACATGATGTTTATCGTACCCTCTACACTAAAAGTATCAAGAATCTATTGGTTGAGGTTGTTGTTTATTGGCCATCCTCTTATGTGCATGATGACACAAAGTTAGTGTGTTGGGCTCTTATGTCATTTTCCTACTCACAATCACCAGTACTCTCTTGGTACCAATTAGATGCATTCATAAAGTAATAAATCACCTCTGCTAGATTAGTATGTTATGGTGATGAAATGGAAAGAGCGACTTTTTTGTCACCAAAATTTGTAACCACTTCAATAAAAAAAAATTATTTCCTTTAAGCAATCTGGTTGGTTAGCTTGAGTTGGTGAACTGAGACCTATTGCACTTTCCATTACCTTATTGGAGGTTTCTTGAACATTTGTGATATCTGGTTCAAATGGCTATGGTGGAAAAATTAGACCTTCTAATGTAGCCTCTTCCCCCTATCTGTTTCATGCATTGCATTATCACACAAAACCATCAATTTCAACCTCTAAATAGCCATAGATCAACAAGAAGGTCTCTTCTACAATATATTATAGATCATCTTCCATTGTAATTTCATCCCTCTCTAATCCATTTCAACAACAAAAGCCTCACTTGGCCTCATATCCTTGTCAAGTGTAGACCAATTTAGTGGCCAAATTTTAGTCCTAAGGAAGCCACTTATGATGTTGCATGGTGACAATACCTAGCCAACTTCTTTGCTTTCTAGAGTCGCCAACTCGTCTTGTCTGATTTCAATATGGGGTTGGTTTTCCATTCATGTGGTCTCTTATTCTTTGAAGTGAGTCTTAGAAGGAGAGAAGACACTTATATCTAATAGTTGTAGTTTGTGGTTGGTATGCGCAGGCAATGTTGACAAGTCTATTCTTAAAATCCTTGCTTCTTCTATTGTCTTGAAGGCCACGTGCCTGTCATAACCCTCAAAGATAAGAAGGGCCATGTTTGTGGGTGAAGGGTGAAAATCCACTTGGGATGGAAGATGCAAAATATTCCAACCAATTGACAATAGTTCCTTTGTCATCCATGTGTGTTCTTGGGTTTCCCTACATGCTTCTAGCTTGTAATTGGCAATGTAGTTTTTGTAATATCCCCAATCGAATATAGAAAAAAAATTTGATTTTCCTTACTCACAATTTGGTCAAATAGTTCTCTTATTACGATTAACACAATTATTCTAGATCTCTCTACCAGTTTACAAGACAAGATTGTTGCCTACAATATTATTCAATTACATTTAATGAATATAGGAGACTGGCCTCTATGAACAAATGGTCTGATACTACTCTGTCCAAGACTCCACTGCTCTTTTGTTGACTTTGTGAATACAGTTGTGTGCGCTCCCAATATATTACAGTTGCGTGCGCTCCCAATATATGCCGGTAAGATCCTTGCATCCCTACTGTTGTGACCTTTGATCTCTTTTCCATGAAAAGCAGAGGTAACCCAAATCCATAAACAAGAAACTTCAATTATAGGAATTCATTGAGATCACAAATACTCAATAGATTGCTTCAAATAGTACTAGTTTGGCTCAACATGTGTAAGCCAAGCAATATCTCTAGAATGATAATTGAATTTGCATTTGATATAATCTGATTGTGAATTGTGATCTAATCTTGTGATAGTTGAAGCTTTGTCTCAAACATATAATTCCACAATAAAACAACTTGTGCCATGAATACTGAAGCCATGCGTAGGGGAGTAGATATCGAACTTCTAATGTTGATGGTTATGCTTTTCATATGCTTCCACAATATTTTAGAGTTACGATATATGGGTTTGGTATCTCACAATTCCTCGGAGTTTGAATATGCTTGATGGTAATCAATTGAACCAAAATTATATGTGGCGATATCATATATGAAAGACTCCCTTATTTTCATCCTTGATACTACTTGATATGACACCAATATTTAACCCAATGGGGAGATGTGATGCAGACACAAAGCCATCTCTGGAAGGTGTTTGAGTTGCTCACTTAAATCGTTTCAAATACTTTTTATTATGCTCGAAACTAGTCCCAATGCAAGATAACCCAGATGAACACCACACAAAGTAATAGGAATGTAATAGGAATGAATAGCTAATGATTGTAATATATATATATATATTTTTCATTACAAAAATATTGTCTTCTCAAGAAGTCTTTACAAATTTCGTCGAATGTGATAGAATGGGGGAGGATCTTGCACTTCTGAAACTATGAACCAAAGGATGCCAATTTTAAATGAAAACTACAATTACAAATAAGAAATAGATGACACCCCATATAAAGGGCTCCAAGAAGTATTCAAAAGATTACAATAGGATGAAATTATTTTATTTTATTATTTTATAATTAAATTAACTAATTAAAGAAGTCCTTATGATATTAATTTTTTTAGGACTACTTTATTAAATTAACTTAAATAAATCACCTTGAAATACTTGGGAACATTACAATCCTCCTGGTCCAAATCCTCAAACTAATCATTTTCCAACAAGTTTTAGGATCCCAAACCATGTGGAGATGGTAGTAGCCATATCCACTAAAAATTTCAACTCGTGCTTCATGGCTATGAGCACCACCTCCTTAACTTTCTTGGATGTAGATAAAAAGAAAAAATTTCCATTGAGCTTCCATTGCTCCACTTTGATAAAAAAAATGCCATGCATAGAGTTGTGAAGGAATTCGTCAAGCTCTCACTAAATCCAATTATCAAACGCATTGATGGTACATTCCCAAGTCATCATGCTATCACAACAATCAATTGTTTTCCAATCATGACAATTTGGAACCTCAAATCTTATCTGCTACTTTTTTGTACCATATATATGCCACTCACTAGAAAAGATGGCAATCATGCATGCCTCATACCCAACCAAATGAAAAAACTCTATATTTTGAATATGCATCACAAAGGGGAAGTAAATCAATGACTCCTCTAAGAATACCAAGAAAAGGTGAGTCAACAATGTCATGAACTCTACAAGACATGATATCCTCCATATAAACCCCTAGAAGAAACAACTCCATGAACTCTCCGTGAAACACAAAATCTATATCACTTATGTCTCCTTCAAGGGTGATCCCACAATAGTGGGTTACACTTTTTTGCCTAAACGGACATTGAACTCTACATTTTGAGAAAAATGTTCACATTCGGATGCATATTGTCGTTAAACTGTTTGAAATCGGAAGACGAAGTAAACTAGAGTTTTTTAGGATTTTCTGTCTAGATTCTAAATATATATATATATTTTTTTTTTTTTGAATTGATTTTAATGGTTTTTTTTTTCTCCCACTAAAACTGCTATGTTGCTGAAAACGTATTTTTTAAAAAGGTACAATGACTTCGTACAACATAACTTTTATTCTAAGATAGATATTGATGTGCTTCTTTTGAATTTAGTTTTGTAACATCCATACGGAGGGCATGCAATTGGTTTGATGACATTATCATGATTATTGCATATTTTATGAACGTTTGAAGTAGAGTCA
>MU225851.1:3160826-3176230 GCA_018584345.1 Thuja plicata
AATTAATAAAGATATTAATTATAATGCACCTAAGAGATAGCTTAAGAAAATAGAGTAATAAATAACTTAATTAATTAAATCGAAGTGATTTAATTAATAAGTGTAAAATATAATTACTCTAACAATCAATACACCTTAGATTATTAAGTCCCTACAAGATGCATGCCTTGAAATACTTGAAATAATTAAATGTATGTTGGTTTACCTTGTCTATTCTTATTCTCCTTGATAACTGGTAAGCAATAAAACTTATTTACCTATACTTAGTAAATATGCAAAGTATACCAATCAATCTAGAAATGCATATGTGAAATGTAAAACAATAAAGTAATAAACCATACACACATAACACATGGATTTTAACGTGGAAACCCTGTTAAGAGAAAAACCACTGGGACCGGTACCCCAAATTTTCACTCTTCTGAAGTGAGCCCTATTAGGAGCCAACCCTGTTAAATGTTACAAAGACACTGTTAAGTGTGACCTTGTTAGAGGATTTTATACATATAGGTTGTCACTTAGTATCTGGCATCTATTTTGCTTCCATCCTTGAATCAGCCTCCTTTTTAGAGTGTCAATAGGCTTTAGGAAAATCTTGCTACCATCCTTGAATCAACCTTCTTCTTAGGTTGTCAATAGGCTTTATGAAAATTCAATGCTACTTTCATGAATAAACCTTTTTGGCAATCTGTTAGGATATACCTCAATTATAGAAGACGATTAAGTCCTGATTTGTTAAGAGGCTTGATGCTTCAATGGTTAAACTAAAACATTATGACCTGTTTCTAATGCAACTTGAATTGTAGATTTTTAGATCTATTTAATTACAATACCTCTCTAATCAATGTATCAATTTAATTATTTGTGCTCCACACTTTCTTCTCTGTGATGTTGTGCTTCACTTGTTCGTCGGTGTCTGCAAAATACTTTAGCTCTCCTTTAGCTTGATTGATCAGGACTGTATGAAGTTTATCCTTCACCAGTTTCTCTTCAGCATCCTCTTTCTATTCACTCCTCTTTCGTGTATCTGATGGCTTACAGAAATGAATTGTGCTTTTCTCTTATATAGACATGATATTCCTTAATTTATGATTCTTGATTCTTGATTCTTGGCGTGAAAAACAATCCAGCCAATCTGATTTATAGCTTTAACTCCTAATTTATCTTGTACTTATCTTCTTTCCAACTATACAAGTCTTCTTTAAAACAATTGCTTCACTGTGGTCGAATAAAACAAATAAAACAACTAGTTAAGTCTATCCTTAAGCTCTGCCAGCTAGATATTTTGTCATTTTCTGAACTCTCTATTCTATCGGTCAACTCTGCAGTTAGTCGTCGGTGACAACTGCCAGTTTTGTCGGTGCAACTCTAGTTAGCTTCGTGATCTTCGTCTGTTAGGCATCATAGGATTTTGCTCATCGGGCAACACTTTCTTCTACTCATCTGATATCACTGTGACTTTTTTCTCTGCCTTTACTGATGGTGTGCACTCTGTCGGTGTTGTCTGTCACTTAGTGAATACTTGACTTTTATGCATTGTTGAAAGCATAATCATTGTTCCATTGGTTCTCTAAAGTCTTTGGCATTATGTACATGACCGTACAGATGATATCAAGTTGACATCAATGACAATACAAACCATTAACTATTTTTAATGTCTTGCATCATCTTCAACTTAACATTATCAAACATTCAATCAGTTACATCTCATCACTCCTGTGACTGAAGCAAACCTATGGAGAAAAATCAACCCTACAGCTCCCAAGAATCGCCTGCATACAAACCTGTCACAAAGAGAGAAGAAAAATCTATGGAGGCCAAAAATAATAGATCCATGAAAGAGGAACATATTGTGCAAATGATGGAGGAAAAATCTCAATACAATTACATCCTCAATTAAATTATTTACAAAGAGGGAATCCTTATAAAAGGATACCAAAACCCTAAAAGGGAAATCCTAAAGGGGGAAAATCCAAGTTGCATAATAATAATTAATAAAAGAATTAATTATTATATGCCTAAAGTTTAGCTTAAGTAAAAGAGAGATAATAAGTGACTTAATAATTAAATCAAAATGATTTAATTAATAAGTGAAATAATTTATTACTCTAACACCCCCCTTAAGATAAATTAGGGAGTAGTTAAAACTTAGAAACAACTACTGAAAGCAGGAAATGGTCCCAGCAACAAGGCCTGATCAGGTACCCAAGTATAAAATAATCTCTGTTAAGTGGATAAATAGATAAAAACACATGGGAAAAACTCTACTCCAAAAGAGATGACGACTAGTGAAGGAATGAAGAAGCCTCCAAACTAGAGAATGTCTCAGAAAGCAGGAACAAAGAAATAATGTGAAGAACACCTCTAGAGCATGAAGCTACAAACACTATCAAAGAGTAACTACTGGAATCTCCGCTATAATAGAACATTATCAGGTAGAGGAGACTGTAAATAAAGTATGAATAGCTAAGTAATCAAAGGTGAAAGGTTTCCTCCAAAATAGGAATGAAAGAGTGCTCATATGGTAAATGATCCATCTCACCGAAATGCATAGGTACCCAGCCATTGTATGCACCTAGTACATAGGAACAAATAATGAATACATAGATCACTCCAACGAACCAAGGAAGTGTTAGAACCAATAGGAGATACCCCCATAATGTTGAGTAGGGAGAGGCATGACAGGTACACTAAAATAGACTGCCAAGAATAACTTCATGATGAAGAACCAGGAACATAGAAAGTGAAGAAGAAAGTAAAAACACATATAAAGGATGGTATCGTGGAAGCATCACTCTCCTGAAACACATCATGAGGCTAATGTCATGGAAGGAACACTCACTTGACAATGGTAGATGGAAAACAAAGCAAACATGAACCCCCCCCCTGTGGCACTTTATAAAGTAGTGTAAGTACAAATAGGCACAAAATGTGCAAGATCCCAAGCATGCAATAGATGACATTTTATCTCAATGCATTTGAAAAAAAAAGAAATGCTACAGAAATAGATGTCTACAATGCCCAGGAATGACAAAAAAAGTTGTATGAACATGATTAACAACTAAAAATGAGTCATCCCATGCAAGGAAAATAATCCCAGAACCTGAAACATCCAAGATATTCACCAGATTGTAATAAAATAAATAAAATGTACCTAGAATAGATTCTAGAAATGAGACCCATACAAGAATAAAGAGCATAGAACCATCTTTCCAATGATATGCGGAAGTCGGAAAACAAAGTCTGGATGAGCAAGATATGGCTCCCAGAGTGCAAAAAAGAACTCTAAATTTTATTGGAAAAAAGATGCAAGATGGAAAAATCAGGAAACCAAACCTCCCAAAAAAGGATACAGCTCAGAAAGATCTTTCCAATGATATATGAAAGGTCGAAAAATGATATTGTATGCTCAAGATATTGCAAAAAAAAATGGGCTGCTCATTATGAAAAAAAGGGCAAGTTGTATGACAAGTTGGTGGTCGTCAAATTTAACCATGATCTCAGATGTGTGACCACTGACATAAACACTTGCACTTGCAGGGTACCTTGCTACACATCAGCCTACTTTCCAAAAATTTCAATCTTTTCAAAGATTTATAAAAAACTTCACAAAAACTTTTTGAAAACTTTATAAAAAGTGTTTTTTGAAACAAAACTTTATTAAAAAAAAATTGCTGATTTTTTTCATTTTTGATTTTTTTTTTCAAATTTTCTCCTCGAAAAATGTGCATTCATACTTGTACGGCCAGAAGGAAAAAAATTTACTCCAGATGTCACGAAGGCCAAAACTAACAAACCTTATATGAAAATATAGGTTTTGGGGCCTTCTGAGCACGATGGTGAGGTTTGTTCGGCCCAAAATGCTCCCAAAAATAGGTACCCCCCACAACACCAAAAATCTAAAACTAAAAACTTTCTAAAAATACACATCTGAAGAACAAGGCCAAATCTCTCATGAAGAGAACAGGTGCATGAAGATTTGGAGCTCTGATACCATGTTGGAGTTGAGGAAAAATCAACCCTACAGCTCCCAAGAATAACTTGCATGCAAACTTGTCACAAAGAGAGAAGTAAAATCTATGAAGGCCAAAAATATCATATCCATGAAATAGAAAACATATTGTGCAAATAATAGAGAAAAAACTCTCAGTACAATTGCATCCTCAATTAAATGATTTACAAAGAGGGAATCCTTATAAAAGGATACCGAAACCCTAAAAGGGAAACCCTAAAGGGGAAAAATCTAGGTTGCATAATAATAATTAATAAAAGAATTAATTATTATATGCCTAAAGTTTAGCTTAAGTAAAAGAAAGATAATAAGTGACTTAATAATTAAATCAAAATGATATAATTAATAAGTGAAATAACTTATTACTCCAACAAGCATGTCTTCGTCCGTCTTCATCCATCTTCATCCTCCTTATAGATCATGATGTCATCTATTCTATCATCCTTATTGTCCATCTTCCATCTCAAACTATTGTTGTAGTATCTATTACCCTTGATGGGTGGATATCTCATTCTCATGTCCAATATGTAGTCCTTGACAGATATGTCATATTACCATCCACCCTCAAACCAATTGTAAGGTCTGAAAATGATGTGAATGGATAGGGTTTAAAATAACATGGGCGATTGCACATATATGAGACCCTATACCTCCATTAACCTCTTACATTTAATTGTAATGATAAGGAATATAAATCTAAAAATGTTTGTAAAGAATAATGAAATGACATACATACCTCATAACATAGGAGATCTAGAAATTGTTGTTTTCTAGTGTTTGTACTGAGTTTCTAGAAATTCTGCAACCAGATTTGGAATAGAAACATAGAGATGGAGAAAACCTAGAAATCTTTTCCTTTTCTGAGCACAGTCTACCTTGACCCAAATGCAGGTCGACCTTGACCCCTTTATGTTGACCTTGACCTGCGCTGCTCCGACGGAAATTATGTTTGCTAATCCTGAAAGTTTGTTGAAAAGGGTATCCAAATCTCCTCTGCAACTCTCAAAACAATGACTATAGATATCTAAAACTGGTGTTTTGGGGTGGCTATATAGGGTTTTTCCTTAGTCAAACCCCCATTTTAGTGATCTCCACCTCCACAAATAGTCAGATGTAATAGAATATGTGTGTGTGTTTCTCATAGGAAGAGCTTTGAATGTGTAATGCCAAGATCTTATCCTCTAGATTGAAACCCTGGCATGAATTTAAATGAGAGAGAAATGCATAGATTTGAATGTGATAAAGAAAGCATACCAAGCCCCCAAGGCTAAAGTACTCCTACCAAAATCACAATCCGTAGTTTCTACCCCATGATTGTATCTTTTGAATGCTTGAATGTTGGAAATAGTAGATCAAAGAAGAAGGAAGGATTGAAGAACTCTTTCTTGCTCCAATGAATGTGCAATGCCAAGATCTAATCCTCTAGATTGAAACCCTAGCATGAATTGAAATGAGAGAGCAATGCATAGATTTGAATGTGATAAAGAAAGCATACCAAGCCCCCAAGGCTAAAGTACTCCTACCAAACTCACAATCTGTAGTTTCTACCCCATGATTGTATCTTTTGAATGCTTGAATGTTGGAAATAGTAGATCAAAGAAGAAGGAAGGATTGAAGAACTCTTTCTTGCTCCAATGAATGTCCACAATAGCTTGTCTACAAAATGATTGCTTGCATCAAGGAAACACCATATCGTGTCCTCCTATATCATCCTCTTGCATTCTTGCATCATCATCTCATATCATCATCATGTCATATCATTATCTCATGTCATGATCATATCGTATTGTGTATCGAATGAAGGCAAAAGAGAGTGCTTATATAGAGATTTCAAGGTAAGCCTCCTAGGGCAATGTGAGGGCCCCTAATTCAAATTTTACCTTGAATTATGGTCCAATCACAATAACCAACTAAGGAGGGAATGCATTAATTATATTTTGAATAAAAACCCTTTTGCATTCAGATCCGGGGACCAATTTTGAATTTAGGGCCCCGCTATGATCCAAATTTGAAAGCGGGAACCAAAACCTGACAAAGGTCAAGGTCGACCTTGACCTTGACCTAGGTCAGGTTCAACCTCAACCATGACCCAGGTCAAGGTCTACCTCAACCCTGACCTAGGTTAGGGTTGACCTCAACCCTGGCCTAAGGTTTCGGGGCAATCAACTTGGAGTGCCAGTGAAGTTCCTAGGTTAGCCAAGGACCTAGGATGATGTGAAAACAAAACAGAATGATGTAAAAAGGGCACAGGGGCCTAGAAGATATATGATGAAGGCTAGGGGGACTAGTACATAGGTCCTACCTAGAAAATAGAGCCACAAAGAAGGAAATCAAGGAGAATCCTCAGGATCCTAACCCTAATTTCACCTAGAAACAAAGAATTACCAAGTACAAATGCATCCTAAATGCAAATCTATCACATAAATGCACTAAATGAGGGTGCTAAACATACCAAGATGGAAGTGCTACCATTTTAAGATGATACACCAATCCTTCTTGAATTTCTTCAGCAACTCATCTGAAGAGGGCATATGAATTTCTTGTTGCTTGATCCTCGGAGGGAAGGTCGACATCATCAACCTTATATTATTCCAATGTGTTTGTGAAATGTTTCCCTTCATTATTCAATCTGTAGGGCACCTGAGAGTCTCACCAATCTAATTTTTTCCACTTGCTAGGATCTCATAGAGTTATTTTTGTCCTCTTGTTAGCTCCTTCAATGAGGTTGTCATGAATATATGTTCATCTTCCATCATATCCAAGGAGTGGTGTTGTCCATCACTTGGTACCATAATTTGATCCAAACCCCCAATCTATGACTATTCCCGATAGCTTGGAAAGATCACCAACTCTAATACCACTCTAATATCTCCAATAGAATATTGCTAAATTTATTCTTTTTCCTTACTCATAATTTGGTCAAATAGTTTTCTTATTATGATTAACACAATTACTTTAGATCTCTCTACTAGTGTATAAGCCTTGATTGTTGTCTACAAATTTTTTTAATCACATTTAGTGAATATAAGAGACTGGTCTCTATCAACAAAGGGTCTAATATTACTCTGTCCAAGCCTCCACTACTCTTCTATTGAATTAAATAATGTAGTCATGTGCACTCTCAATATACTACATTCATTCTACAATAATCATTTTTGTTACTTAAATAATGCCTTGATCTTTTCCAGGGATAACATTTTAGGTTAAATATACCTTACAAAGATAGACCCAATATCACCTTATATCGATTCATCGTGATAGGGTCATCGATGAATTGGATTTTTTCCCTCTTATTACCTTAGATGTAGTCAATTATATGATCACTTTTATTATGCAATGCCCCACCAAGGAACCATTGAAACTAAGGGTAAAACATGAGTGAAATAAATTTTATTGAAGCAATGACATAAAAACATACATAACATAAGATAACATTGCTAAGAACATAATCATAAACACAATGATCATTCCATAATTGTGCACAAGAAGAAGTATTTCCACACTTCCAAGGGTTCCATCACCCTATTATGTAACTAGAATAGAATACACATGTCTCCTGAGTAACCTCACAAGCTCGGACTAGGTCCAACAAGCTTCCTATAAAACCAAGTTGGTCTGAGATGCATGGCTATCCATAGAGGAGACTAGGCCATCTTCCAAATCCATTTATCCACATGATACATTTTAAGAACCAATTGAAATGTTCCTACTATGATTATTCAAACAAGTTCATTAAACCATTAACCAAGGCAAGAACCCCACCGAGAAAGAATCATGGACATAAGGAAAAGAAATCTATCCTATGAAACCAAGCTCTCAAGCCTATTGAGGTGAAGGAGCCAAATGATAGGCGTAGGCACTATGTCCAAGTGAAAATGTTAATTCACAAAATGTTGTCTCAATCTAGTGCACATGTAGGAGCGAATGGATAGTTGGAGGAGCCAAATAGTGAAGGTGTTGTTCTACAGGTGCAAACATTGTTCTACAAACACATGCATTGTTCTATAGGTGTAGGTGTTGAGTAGCCAGATCTAGTGGCCTAATAAGTCTTAGATTGGTGGGGGTAGAGGCACTAGAATTAAGTTGGAGGAGCTGATCAACGCATGCCTTGAATGCAAGCATAGGTGCCAATCCATAGTTTTTGGCTAAAACACTTAGAATGTATAAATGAATCATATGGAAAATTGAACATAAGGCTAAAGTAAATCTAGTCCTACATTAGGTATTACAAATACATGATCCTTAAGGCCAATTCACTTGAGTATAAATAATATAAAAATTACAAGTACAGGATCATAAACAATATTCATAAAAATACATAGAACGAGTAAAAGTATGATACCAAAATTGAAAGAGAGATATAAAAGTGTTATGGAAGCTGAACTGAGGTCTTTGAAGTGGCCATCACAAGTATGTCGGTCCCTAATAGTGGCTAGTCACGCCACACAACTATGTGGAAACCTCAGGCCCACCCCTCCATGCTTATGGAGATATTCGCATGGTCCAAAAATGAACACAAGGAATACAAGGAGGTATATGCATACACTCACGCAAATTAATGCATATTTAATGCAGATAATCAAGGGCTCGCATAAGAGAAAACATGGAGAAACACTCAACATGAAGAAGTGTAAACCACAAAGTAATACTAAACATGCTCGAGCAAGTAATATCCAAGATGTTCTACTCAGACTACTAGGACTTAGATGTTAGAGCAACAAGCATAGGGAATGCCATCGGGCATGCCAATAAGTACTTCATTGCTCCTTGACATTGATCACTCCATCATATATATGAGAGTGTCAGATATATAAGAATCACCTCCAAATGACCATACATGTGCAAAGTGTCATCTCAAGTCACCCCTGGCCTCTTGGTAGCACTCATAGCATGATTGGGGACTTCACTTGTCTTGATCAATATATAACCCTTTAGTTGAATATATTTTCACTTATTTAACTCCTCGAATGCAATTTCCATCTGGCCACTTATAGGTTGGGAACCACTTGGGGATGCATTAGGATCCACTTCCCATACCTACTCAAAATGCCTAATCCTAAGGCTCAAGTTCACAAAAGAGGGAGGTACAATACCATAATAAGGAATCAATAAAATGCTCAAAAAGACACAAAGGTAATAAGATCACCATTTCATGTGGTTTACTCATTTGGTCTTCACTAAGAGGGTGGATCCAAGATAATCAAGCAATAATATAAATCTAACTCCATTGGTCAATATTTCAAGAGGGCAGATCTCAACAAGATCATGCAATACCAAAACCTTATCAAATATATCAATGTGCCCCAAAATAGCAAACCAAAAATAGCTCATAAGCAACTTTGCAAAAAATGTAAACCTGCATCATACACACTTAATTGGCATCATATCCAAGAGAACAAATTACTAGATAATCTCAAATACATCGTGCACAACATAATACAATAATAAAGCTCACAAAAGCATAAAATCACAAAGGGATTAATTTCTCGACAACAAACGATAATTATGCAGAAGCACGCTCAATCGGTCACAAACCTGAGAGTTCACATCCCAATCATCCCCAATCAGAAATCCCACAATTAAAACTAACATTACACATAAAATTAACTCATAGAAAATATCCAATTTCAACTTTCACAAAATGTTAATCAAGGCTAAAAACCAGTCTAGAGGCCATCATGATTGACAAACCTCCAAAAATGCCCAAAATTGAAAAGTGGAATCTTGTAATTTTGAGAAAACCATTTGGTTCCCAAGTGAACAACATCACAAAAATCTAATAATAACGACATAGAATTCACATTTCCAAATCCCAAATTACACACAAGCCCAAAAAGGCATCAGATTGCATCAAGAAAGTGGGGATAAAATGTAAAACCATTGCATATAACAAATGCAAGAAAATAGATTTGATAAAAAAAAGGAGGAATGAGGTTTCCTACCTCAAGTTAGAAGAAATCCCAAAATGGAGAAGAAAATATGAACACTCTGCGAAAGCTGACAAAATTACCGACAGCACAAAATAATCCTGGTACAAGTCCAACAAGCTGATACACACAAAAATCTAGAAACAAAATCTCTCCCAAAAAGTGAAATTAAATTTCTCCAATGAGGGTTCGAGAGCAAATTTCTAAATTTCATAAAGCCAAGTGAGTAAAAAGAACTCACTTTCAAATAATAAAGCCCTTTTTCAAAAAGGTCATTGGCTATTATTTAAATCAATAAAATTAAAATAAATCAAAAGAAAATTAACAAATTCCCAACACTCCCCCAACATTAATTTATTTAATTCCAATAAAATGAAATACATACACAAAATATTTACCGGAAACATGAATTTATCATTTAATTAATTTAAAATAACATTATAATAAAAATAACTCAAGTGGGACCAACTATGGATAACTCAACAATGCATAAATATTTTACTGGTCTCTCACAAATTATGCAAAGGTAGTATAGGCTTTAGCTACACGGTAACAAGAGGTATAATTATGAAATAAAGATGCATGATCCCAACTAGGAACAATATTAGCTAAATATCATCAATGACCAATGTGATCATCTCATATAACCATTGTCGAGAATACAAACACATTCAAACTTGTGAAGCTAGGCGGAGTTGATGTCTAGTACCTTCCATCTTTACAACATACACACATTAAGTATAGCTGCTCATACATATAAAATAACATAAGCACATATACAATAATCCAGAAATTGAAACTAATGAAGGGGAACTTTAATGTCATAATTGTTCTTATGTATTCAAATGTTATGAATCATATGTGTCATATTTAACCATCATTTATAACAACATAATAATAGTTTCATTTAAACTATGCATTTAAATAATATTTTGCAGTAATTATGAGCATAAATCAGATCCATGAACTAGATAACAAGGCATGATAAACAACAACATCTCAATACCCATTGGCACAAGAATAGTGAATCAACATGAAATCATATCAAGATCAATTTGACTAAAATCCTTAGATATAATATAAACTATATATTATCATATAACATCATGTCATATCATCGTAGAGTCATGCATATATGATCATCATTGAAATATAAGTATAAACCACTACCCACATCATCGGTGATATCTAAATGATTAAAAGAATGTAATTGTAAGTGGGTGTGTCACATTAATGCCAATATAAAATAATAATATATGAATAGTCATAGAATCGCATAATAGAGTATAGCTCAGATCAAAATAAACAAGGACAAAATGAAACCATGGGAGGCACTACATATTATCTTTGATTGAATGCAGTAATGATTGTTCATGCATATTGTCTTGGTGTTGACAGGGATAATGTATTACAAGCTTTGGAACCCATAATTCCACTAAGATCCTTCCATGCCTATCATTATGACCTTCGATATCTTATCCACAACAAGTAGAGTCTATCCATATTCATATACAAGCAACTCCAATAATAGGAATTCAATGGGATCACAAATACTTAGTAGACCGCTTTAAATAGTAGTATTTTTACTTCACATGTGTAGGCCAAGTAATATCTCCATAATTGAATTTGTATTTTATATCATCTAATTATGAATTGTCCAACCATATGATAGTTGAAGCTCTATCTCAAACATATACTTCTGCAATCAAGTGAATTGTGCCATGAATACTGAAACTATTTGTAGAGGAGAAGATATCAAACTTTTAATGTTCTGATTAAGTAAAAATAGGTTTTGAAAGGACCTGAAACCTTATACAAATAAAGATAGAAAAAGTTAGAGCATTGAGGAGACAAACAAGAAAGACTGTGGATCACCACCAGACAAGGCAAAGGGAACTAACAAAAAATCCCCCACAAAGTGGAACTGTGACCAAACTAACAGGCCCATGAAGGGCTATCAAGATTTACATTTTGGCCCTCCTTTTTGAGATCTTAAATTCATATCAAAAGAAGGCATGGAGGACTTAACTTTCTTTCCTTTAACTATTGTCCATCCATCCTCCACCATCAGAGCATCATTCTGCCCAGCCGAAGAAATACCAACAAAAATTTGAGAGACAAGGCTGGCCATACCAACATCCATAGAAGGGACAAGGACAACACCACCACCAGTCCCCAAACCCCCCATTGGAGAGATAGGGACAGTAGAAACCACATCACCAATAGTCAAGATAGAAAGACCAGAAATAGCCTCAACTTTTCGGTCAGGAATAACGTCAGCATCCGAGAGGATAACACTACAAGTCTGAACCTCTGAAATAGCATTAGTAGCATCATCATGTGCATGGACATCCTGGGAGGAGCTAGCATCCAAGCCCCCATTCATAGATTTATGGACCATGTAATGGTGTTCAAAAGCCCCCAACCACCAAGAAGGATTTTACTTCAATTTAACTTTATCAGAAAGACACCAAGCAACAAGATGACCAGCCATGTGGCATTTCCTACATCGGAAAGGGATTCCCTCATAATCTAACTTCTGATTACAAGAACCCAAAGGGGAAACTAGAGCAATCATCTCAGAGAGACCCTTAGAGATATCAACCTCCACTAGAATACGAGCATAGGTTAGATGAAAAATGTTAGAGGTAACCACATCAACCAACTAGAAATCCCCAATAGCCTCCCCTACCGCTTCCAGAATAGAATCTAGCCATAGATGGAGGGGAAGATTCGAAAGCCTCACCCACAAGGGCATTTTATTAAAGGTCTCAGTAAGAGGATCAAAATATTGATGCCAAGGTTTGGCCATCAAGGGAAAACGATCCTCCCAAGTGAAGCAACTATCACACATAATAGTTTTCCTGTCTTCAGCATTTTCAAACTTTGCAATAAAAAACCCTTTGCCACAGGGTATATTTGAACAGTATTCTCTAAGATGGGTTCCCACCATTTAGAAATCCAAGCATGCAGATTCGAAAGAGAGGGCCAAAAACCCCTAAATCTAAAGATAGCAACATTTGATGCAAAATCCACACGGTTTTAGAGAGCTCATCGACAGTATCAGAATCTAGTTTTAACACAAGGGGAGCATTTACAGATACAGGCTTGACAGAAGGAGAATGGAGGAGGCTCCCACTCCCCGGAGCTGAGGACAAAGCACCAGAAATATTTGCTTCAAATGCAGAAACATCTGCATAAGAGGCAGAAACAGTAGGACCCTTTATCCCTTGCGTAGCAGAGGACACCGGCAGCAACCCCGGGCGAACAGATCCCCCACCATTCTGCACAAGTTCAGATGCCCCAAACCCATACGAATCTGGGCGGGAAACGACAGAGTTTGAAATAACCATGCGGGAGACAACAGTGGGAGCGGGAGGCATCACGAAAAAAGTATCAAACTTTTAATGTTGATGGCCCTATGCTTATCTTACACTTCCATAATATTTTAGAGTTTTGATATATGTGTTTGGTATTTCATCATGACTAAGAGCTTAATATGTTCAATGGTAATCAACTGAGCTATAATTGTATACATAGCAATATTATGTATGGAAAACTTCCTTGTTTGTATCACCCATACATATCGCAAGTGTTTATACAATGGCCACTAATATAAAAATGTTCTTAAGACACACTCACTACTTGATTAATTCCTTCTTATAATCTATGATTGCCTTATGTCAGGTGTCAATGGAATTATTTATTACTTTAGTAGTGAATTAGATTATCACTCTTTAGATTGGCAAATATTTCTTGATACAACACCTATATTAATATAATGGGGAGATTTGATGCAAACACGTAGCCATCTCTTGAAGGTGTTTGATTCATTTACTGGAATCCTTTCAAATACTCCAAATTATGCTCCAAACTAATACAAATGCAAGATAACATAGATGTACACCACACAAAGTAATAGGAATGAAAATCTAATTATTGGATATTATATTTTAAGCAATATAGATGGATCTCTAATTACAGCAAATTTGTATTTGCAAGAAGACTTCACAAATTTGGGAAAACCTGGTAGAATGGGAAGGATCTTGCACCTCTAAAATGGCAAACCAAAGGATCCCAATTCCAAACTAGAATTATAATTACAAACAAGAGATGGACGATCGATGATTCTTTATAATGCCAAGCCACCCCTTCTAAAGGGCTCCAAAAATGTATCCAAAAGATTACAATAGGTCGACATTATTTTATTTTATTATTTTATTCACTTTTATTTTATAGTTAAATTAATTAGTTAATGTACTAATGAAAATAATTAAATTTTAGGACCACATAATTAATTAACTTAATTTAGTCACCGTTAAGTATTTGGGAACATTACAGTTTCTTATGTGTCTCTTTAATTTAAACAAGTAAAATTCAGGTATGCTACTCTCACCTATACTAACACAAGGAAAAATTATGATCCACTCCTTATTTTTTGAGAGGAGATGTGAGACACATCTCGATCCCAATTTGGCAATCCCTCTCATGCCACAGTTCCTACCTTCCTGCACATTGGTCTTATTGTAGTTTCAAATTATACTTGAACTATAGTGGTTTAGGTTGTACATACTTTTAAGTTGTCATAGACTGATGCCACAATACAAGGCCAAAGCATAATTTTTGTCGATGTCCACTCCTTCAACTATTCAGATTGTCTAATTTGGGTGCCTCTATCTAAAACCTTCCTACCATGACCCCCATGGCATCCATTTGTATATGGGTTAGGCATTGCTACAGTTATTTGGATAAAAACCAATTGTAGTTGACTAACTTGTAGTCCATGGCCAATATCAACCATGTCCTTTCCCCACTACACTACTTCAACCTATTTATCTTCAATTAATTATATGTGGTCCCTTCCCCTTCATGATGGTTGTTCTAAACATCCACAACTTCAAACTGCTAGCAAGTATACCCCACTTTATTGTCACACCCCGATTGATATTTTATCGCCTTCGATAATGACAAATACACTTTGCATGTTAGTGATTATCCATTTTCTAGTGGAGACAGGTGAGGGAACTTGTTACACATTGCATGATTTTTCAATCTTGACAGTTGGTTGGATAGTAGGAGTGTTTGTTGGTGCTTCTACACAATTGTTACCAGCAACTTATTGTAAGAGGATTATGGTGACATCCTTAGTAGGCTATGTATTAGTGAAATGCACCCCACAAGTGACTCTAATTGAGAACCTTCCACTTGATCTATTTTCCTTTCTACCATGTGCCATGATTATCAGTTAACCTGCACCCACATTATACCCATTATTAGTTTTTATTTCAACAACAATATGCTTCTCAAATTTAGAAACATAAACATACATGATACAATAATACTCGATATTGAATCTATAATATGTCTATCAATATCAGAAATGTAAACATGCTTGATCCATTATGCAAACAAAGCAATTTATGCATGGGTTTTACTTGTTTAAATTGAAGAGTGCATGGTGACTT
>MU225851.1:3180826-3204912 GCA_018584345.1 Thuja plicata
TATATATATATATATATATTGCAAGAGATGTCTTTGCAGTGATTGTTGAGCGTGGAAATGTAGAAGGAGTTGGTTATTATTTACTGCGTTGTACTGTAGTGCAAATGAAGTTACTTGAACCTAAAGAAAGTGATGGAATGTTGTTCCCCATAGGTTTGTATGCTTTACATCAATATATTGAACTCAATTTGTAAATTTTAAAACATTTTAACAAATTTCAAATTTAGTTTGTTTAAATTTATATTGTTAAAATTTGTGACCTGCAGGTTCAGTTGTTTTAGAGGGAACATATTTCAAGCAAATCAAATTAATTCAGCACAGTATTCACTTTTTTGATTACCAACCAGACAATAGGGTGTTTCAATATAGTCACCTAGTAGCTGCCACCTCCATTTGTCTCCATACAGTTAAATCTCAACGTGGAAGTCGTAAGTGGAGACTAGATAGTAAGGATCATGAGAGAATATTACATGTTCTCCATGAAAGGTTTGAACCACTTGAGTTGGTCTTAAAAGTATAATATGTATGTACCTATTTCATGTGTTAGGACCTACTTGATATTTGTGGATTAAATTGATTATACTTTGTTGATATATTTAAACATATGATGGACTATAATTTGTTGATATATTCAATGGACCTATTTGATAGTTCAATGGTTTTAATATATAAAATTTAATGTATGTTTTTATATGTGTGTGTGTATACATGTATGGTTTTATATGTATGCTTTGATTGTTCAATGATTTTTATAGATTTTTTAAATTAGTTAAAGATCCCCTTAAGGCAATAGTTTGAACTCTAAAACATGATGAAAATAGTTAGATTACTTATGACATGTGTTAGTTCTAGAATGAGTTAGAAAACTTATTGTCCATTAGTTACATGTATTAAAACTTGTTATTTTTTATGATATATACATGTCATTTCTAGAGAATGAGTTAGAATACTTATTGTCCATTAGTTACATGTATTAACTTAACTTTTTTTATGATATTTAACTTGCTAATATTTTCTAATGTATACTAAGTTACAATTTTCTAACATTTGCAAACATATTCTAACATTTATACTACGGTTTTTTAATATTTTCTAACATTTTCTAACATTCTACCATGATTTTCTAACATACTACTATAATTTTCTAACATATTCTAAAATTCAACTATCATTTTCTAACATTTCTGCAAACTAAATATTATTTAAAACAAATAATTAACTATTTAATAAATATAAAACATATAATTTATAATAAAAAATGAGAAAAATGTGTGTACCTAATACTACTAACAATCACAAGAGGTCGAAGAAGCTTGGGAGGTGTTGACGTCGTACTGGTCGTCACTGGTTCGCTCTAAGCCCTAGGTCCACAAAATCTTCAAAAGTGAATGATAAAAATGAAATGGTTGGTCAGAAATTTATACAAATTCCGGCGAATAATGGCTTCGCGCGAAGGGTGTCTTCGCATGAAGTACCCTATGTGGGGTACTTCGCGCGAAGTACCCTGCGTGGGGTACTCCGCACGAAGCCTACTAACCACTTCGCGCGAAGCCATCAAAAACAAAAAAAAAAAATTGGAAGTGTGAAATCCTTCGTCCCGAAAAGTGAGACACACTATTGTGATTTCACCCAGATAAATGATGAAAAATATACAAACTACAAGAAGGATTGAGCATAAATCATATATTGTTGACAGCAAAATTGTATGATAAGTTGTATTTGTATACATGAATGTCGATACATATATGAATATGTATGTGTATATGTGTATATGTATAGAGAAATATGCATTTATATATGCATATGCAAACATAAAAAAATATTTGTAAATACATGCATATAGTTCTAAAAGAGTACACATATGATGCTATGAACAATGAAAATGTTGTTTCTAAATTTGGACTGTTATGATTATTAACAATTGACTTGAAACAATATAATTTGTATGTCTCTAAATAATGTATACACTGAATACAAACATATTAATAGTAGTTTGATTTATGAAAAAATGAATTAAATAGTATCTAAATGTCGCATTAAAGAAATAACAATGTTGTTATTTCTAAATTTGGATTGCTATGATTATTAACATCTGAATGAAATAGTATAATTTGTAAGCCTCTAAATAATATATACATAGTAATAGTTGTTTGAATTATGAAAACATGAATTAAATAGTGTCCAAATGTTGCCCATTTCTATTTAGACATGGGATGAGATTGAAGCTAGGATGTGCCAACCTAAATAGGCACTCTTTAATCACAAATGTGCAAAGGTCGCCTTCCGAAGCTCTGAAGTTTGCAGAGGATATTCAATGGAAGTAGAGATAATTCGTAATGAAAACGACGCTGGAAATTCCTTTTTATAAAATAATTCAAACGTGAAAAAAAAATGCATTGATTTGTGGTTGTTGATTTTGAAATTGAATAATGTGGGAAAGAATCTCTCATTTCATATTGCACTTGCTTGTCATTTATGTTTGATTTCTATGATGGCTTAAATGAATTTAATATCTTATTTTATTTTTTATTCGTATTTTTGTTTATTGGGGAGTCTTACACTATTCACTACATGTTCAGAAGACACCATTAGCTATGCATATTTGTACTTAAATAAAATATATTATAACTTTTAGGTCACTTACATGTGGTAGTAATTGTAAACATTAAAGTGTTTTTAGAAATGAAAATTTATGTAATTTTGTGTAACTTGAGCTATTTTGAAAATATGAATATACCCATAGTTATTAGTCAATAGACTTGATATTGTGAACTTAACTTTCTACAATTGCAAAGTGTCTCAGTTTCAAAACCACCTTAGTCTCTAGTTGAACCATTTTAAAACGAGAAAATTTTATAATTTAATTATACATAATATAATAAAATGAAATATTTTAATAACTGATTATAGAAGGAAGAGATCACTCTCCATATTCCTTTCAATGTCAAATCTGCTATAGATCTTGACTAAAAAGCTTAACAGTTTGATTTATCCTATTCTCATCCAATAAACTGTGAATAATGAACCTATGAACATACACAGTAACTGATACTCTTCGCAAGATATCAGGAGGTGTAAAAAAAATTGAATATTATCCTCTTCTTGGATTGCCTACCATTACCTTCATTGATGTTAAGCTCGGAAAGTAAGAAACGCCTAATTTTTAATTCAAAGGGCGACAGCGAGCAGTCAGTCATATATCAGAGGCTAGGCAGAATCTTAAGTAGGCTTCGGATGAAAGTCGTTGAAGTGTTTTGCGACATGTTCATGCGCACTCCATTTTTCTGGGATGGGGTTTCACTGAACGTTAGTTGCATTGGCTGACTGTAAAACTTGTGCATTTGAAGCAGAAGAATATCCTTATTGCTCAGATTAACGTACTTCGTCAGGCCCAATCTCCAAAGCCGGCACAGAGTTGGAGGTATGCTCTGTGACCACTCACTCCTAAAACATCTTATTCTGTACAAATTTTTTGTCCTGTTTTTACATTCACTTTATGGATTGATTCTCAATCCATCGATTGAGAGTTACATCTGTTTGGGTGGAAAACAATAGGCCTTCTTAGGTTTTGATATTTTCACAATATGAGGTCATACCCACTCACAATTTCACCCCTTGATAGTATATTTTACATATTGGATCCCAGTTTATGGAAGTGGATCTGGGTCGTTCATGATGTCCATTAAATCTTCTCAAATAATTCAGATTCTTTTGTTTCAAATAAGTAGTATTTCACAGAACATGAGAGATATTATGGATCAAATAAGGACTTTGTTCCCACAGATTTATAAATGATAGAGGTAGATGCGGTGACACCTAAACAGAAATGTAGAGGATTTCTGTTTTCTGCACCTTAGGAGTCGTGGATATTGAGAATCAGTTTTGCTTGGAATTTCAGCCTTCAATGCCATTTGGGTTAGCTACATTGGAAGTTGACTCCATGTTTGAGCTCTTTGAAGTGACTAAAATAAATAATGCAGTACAGTTTCTGCTCAGTATCAGATGTGCTCTTCATAATAAAGCATTAGTCTTTGAACTTAATCTCTCGGTCCACTGTTTTTGTCTTGGCTACTGTTTCGATTGTCTTGCTCCAAATTATCTTGTAATGTTCTGTGCATCTGTAATCTTTGTGTTCCCATAATTTCATAGGGCATCCTAGTCACCACTAAAAACGTTAAATTTCATTTACTCGTAGATCAGAGCATTTATAGTATTGTTCTTGAGAGAAAGATCTAATAAAGTGATTTGGTTCGAAGGTTAGCTCTAGGCAGGGAAGATGGAAAATGCCCTGCTTTAGAATCTGGGTGTTTATTCATATAAGATTATTTTCCTTGGTACAGTACTCTGAACTGGAGAGGTGCTGAGGTAAGCATCCATTGTCCAAGGATATCAAATTGTATGCAACATGGCTGCTGGAAACAGAAGGGTTTCTGCTGCCTCTGCCCGAGCCCACACCAGGAAAGGCAAGGCTGAGGGGAAATCTCCATTTGGTAGAGGTAACTTACAATAGATTTTCTCTCTTCAATTTCTTTTCCAAAGAAGCTTTATATCATAAGTTTATAAGAGTAGCAATTTCATAGTAGCTCATCCTGGGCGGTGTATAGGTTATTTTTTGGTGGTCCACAAGGCTTGAAACTAGGTTTTCGTCTCCATTTACTCTGCAAACCTATTCAACCACAGGCATATATACCACTGTTTTCTGATTATTTTGTGTTAATTCTGTTATTATTGAAGTCAGACCTTTTGCTTTTAGCTTACCAGACTACAAAAATTGCTAAGCACAGGCATCATGAATGCAGGTATATTAAAGAAACTGTTACTTGTTTCATTTGTGGGGTTCCTTGCATGGGCATACAAATCCATCCAACCACCCCCTCCTAGTATTTGTGGATCCCCCAATGGCCCTCCTGTAACTGCTCCTCGTGTTCAGCTTCCAGATGGTAGGCATTTGGCCTATAAGGAACACGGAGTTCCAAAAGAGAGAGCTAAGTACAAGATTATTTTTATGCATGGATTTTTGGGATACAGAAACAATTCCCTTAATTTTTCTAAGGCAAGACAGAGATAAAACTAATTCCTTTGCAACTTAGTGTTAATACTCTGAATGTATGTCAGTAACATATCTTATAGGCCCCGTTTGTTTCGCGGAATTGGAATTGAGTCAAAACCTTATTATCACAAAATCAGGTTTTGAAATCCCGGTTTTGCATCTTGGGGAATTGGAATTTGACTCAAAACCTTATTATCGCAAAACCAGGGTATGATTTCTAATTCCACCTATTTAGTGGGAAGATGATGCCACTCATTTTGGTGTCTAAACCCGCTTTTGCTTGACAAATCCGAAATTGCAATTTAGAGAAACAAACAGCGGATTTGCAAAAACGAGAAGTGTCACTCCCAAAAACGGGAAGTGTCACTCCCAATTCCGTGAAACAAATGGGGCCTTAAAGCTTAAGATCTATAGAATCTTGCAGGAACTTCAGGAAGATCTGGGTGTGTACATTGTAACTTTTGACAGAGCTGGGTATGGAGAAAGTGATCCAGATCCTAAGCGATCTGTCCGAAGTGCAGCTCTTGATATTGAACAGCTTGCAGACCAACTTGATCTTGGCCCAAAATTTTACGTAATGGGCATCTCTATGGGGGGATTCTCAATTTGGGGATGCCTCAAATATATTCCTCACAGGTTTTTATCCTTTTTTTTTCCACGGAGGTCACCCAGGGTTCTGTTTATGATTGTGCTATTTGAGATAAAATATTCCATACAAAGCCTTATAGGTCTCTGTGGCTATGATTGATGTAGTTTTACTAGATCATTTTTTGCAGGGAGCTGTTAGGATTATTTTTCTTATAACTGACACATGAATTACAATATTTCAGATTAGCAGGTGCGGCACTCCTAGCACCTGCTGTAAATTACAGGTGGCCTGGATTCCCTTCAAATTTATCTAATGAAGCTTATTATCAGCAAGCTTTACAAGAGCAATGGGCACTTCGTATTCCATATTATACCCCTTGGTTAACTTATTGGTGGATGACGCAAAACTGGTTTCCTTCTTCAAGTGTTATATCTGGTACTTGGAAACCTCTGAGCCGATATGATGCTGAGATGATGCAAAAAAATTATGCCCGTCGTCGAACAGCTGAAGTATGTTTTCTCTAGTTCTAAGTTCTAACCAACATGGTTATTATTATATTTTGTGACCAAATTTTTTATTTATTGCTGTTGAGGTTCCTTTCATGCGGCTAGCAACTCACACGTTCCTTCTTAGTGGGAACAGTATCAAATATAAAGTCAGGATGCTTTAGTTTTCTCTGAATTTCCACCAAATTGGATTTTGATTTTTCATGGAGTTTGATTACTTTGTTTATTCCCACTGAAACAATGCAGAGATTATACAAAGGATTCCAATAAGACAATTGAACCTAATTTTGGGATGTAGAGCTTGTACTGTGCCTACTAATTGTTTTTTCTACGTTTGCAGCGTCTTAGGGTAGCAGTGCAGCAAGGAGTCTTTGAGTCTTTGCACAAAGACATGATGATAATGTTTGGTAAGTGGGATTTTGATCCCCTGGATCTCCAAAATCCATTTCCCAACAATGAAGATGAAGGTTCTGTGCATTTATGGCAAGGGGATCAGGATACACTTGTACCAGTGTTGTTGCAGCGTTATATTGCTAAAAAGCTCCCTTGGATTCGATACCACGAGCTTCTCGAGGCTGGTCACTTGTTTAGTTTAATGGAGGGCATGCCTGATCGCATATTGAAGACTCTTTTGTTGGGAGAGGAATCTCCAAACAATATGAGTCAGACCTGATAAAAATTTATATCTATTGTCACTTCTTGATGCAGGGCATCCACGTGGCAGAGAGTCTCCTTTCAAATTTCAAATTCTGTTGGTACTTAATGTTGGTGCTGGGTAGTGGAGTCCTCCCGTCAGGGCCTAATTTTGGCAAACCTTTATGAAATTGTAAGAGCATGTTTGTGCATGTGGGATGTCATTTAATGCTGGTAAATGAGGGAGTAGGACTTTACGGGTAGCATTTCTGGGAGGCAAAATTTTCATTCCAGAAAGGGGGGGATTTAAGTTGGCTTTTTATTTGTAAAAGGGCACATTCATAGGTGTGGGGTGGATACTGGGAAAGTGGTAATTTTTGTTTATTTTATTCTGGTTTTGAAGATGTTTTGTAGTAGCAACATGGCTACAGGAAGCCATTGATGAAGTTTTACAGGTCTCTATGAAGTTTTGAGAAAGAAGTTTCTGGAACTTTTTCTCCATTATTCCAAATGTTGTCAGACTCATTTTTAAATCAGTTCTCAGGAGTTTTAATCAGCCCATGAGGCCATAATACTATGTATTTGCCGATTTGTAGAAACAGTCTCAAATCTTACATTGTTGAAGAAAGAAATCGGGTTGTTATTTGCATATTTTCAGTTTTGTTTCATACAATTTCATATGCATCTGAATTGTTGTATGTAATGGGAGGTTTGTGAGTTAATCATGTATTCCATCACTTCTCTCTCTCCATTAGATTAGAGGAATTTTTAGTTCCTAATATTAGGATATAAACAGCTTTGTGCTTTGCATGTGATTGTATGGTACCTACAATTGTTTTTGAAAAACTTATTAAGGTCTTTTTGGTGCATGGAATTAATTTATTCACAATAGGCCTAGTCTAGAATAAGGATCTATTCTCGGATTAATTAATCTTAAAATTAAAGCTAGAACAAGCTATTCTGCGTTTGGATCCCATAATGTGGAATTGGAATAAAGATTATTTTTCATTTTTTTAATTAATTTGAATAATGTATATTTTTAACTTTTGTACACACATACACATACATATATACACACATATATACACACACACATGTGTATATACACACATATATACAAATATGTGTATATACACACATGTGTGTGTGTATACACACATGTGTGTATATACACACACGTGTGTGTGTATATACATACCCACATTAAAAAAAAAATTTAATAAAATAAAATAAATTTGAATCCATAAATAGTTTATTCTCGATTAAGAAATGAATTCCATTTTTTTTTTTCAAATTAACTAATGCAAGCATTGGACCAAAAATGGGGATTAATTTCTAATTCGAGAATTCAAAAAATGGCCCCAAACAACGAATTAATTTATTCTCGAATTAAATAGTGTCTATTCCAGGGTAATACCAGGCACCAAACGAAGGGGCCCGTTTGATGTCTGGATTAGCCAGGCACCAAACGAAGGGGCCCGTTTGGTGTCTGGTATTAACCTGAAATATTATAAAATTCATACAAGTTAATGAGTATTAAATTTGTGATATTACTAGCACTTGCATGGATAAGAGGTGCAAGGGTGTAGCTGATAGGTAAATTGAAGGAAGATATAAACTAATTTTAAGATTGTGTAATAAATTATATGAAAATATAGGTCTTTACACATGTATCATTGTATACTATAATTTTGTATATTTTTTTGTTTGTTTTTTTCATTGTTTTTATAGATTTTGATTATTTTGAATTATTATCATTCACTTTCGATCAACCAAGGTTATATATGTATGCACCCTAAAATCGTCGCTGGGACTATGGGCCCCCATTTATCAATTTATCAAATTCTTGAATCAATGTTTTGTAACATTTTCAATTCAAATTAATTTCCTTGATCAAGTCGTAATTAATTCAATTATTTCAATATTTCTTAAGGTTTGATTATTTCATCAATTATTTTATTTAATTAAAAGAAAATAATTATTTTTATTAAATAAAAAAAAAATTTAATTAAAATCCATTTTTAATTAAATAATCTTATCTTATTTAATTAAAATCTCTCTTAATTAAATAATATTATCTCTTTTAATAAAATGAAATAATCTTATTTAATTAAAAGAGAATCCCTCTTTTAATTAAATAAAATCCCCACTTAAATCTATCTTTGTTGAAAAATGAAATAAATTAAATAAAAATAAATAAAGTTCATTTTTCTTCACATCTTCCTAACTGGTGGGCTTTTTGCCTCTTAATCATAGCCTTTGATTTTTACCTCTTAATCTCTACCGTCCATTTCTCTTTATAAGGAAACCTCTCTTCATTTGAAAATAAAGATTTTATGCTAATGTTATGCTGCAGGTTTGGAGAGCAATTTTGGAGGAAATTTTGAGCACTTGAGCTTGGATATTGCAACTTCTCTCTTCTTTTCTTCTTCTTTCATGCCCCATGGCAATCCATTTAGATTAATTTTGCACTTGCATGTTAGATTAGATTCATGTTTCCCTTCATAGATTAATCTTGCATTTGTATTTCTTTTCATAGAATAATCATGCATTGTTATCATATAGATTAATTTTCTTTCTTGCATTGTTATTATATAGAATAACTTTCATTTGCATGCATACTTGATGATCATGGAGACTAACGTTCTTTCTTTTCCTCTTTGAATCTCTCGTTTTATGGTGTACTTGCATGGGCACAAACTAGGTCAATCTGAGGGCCTCCATTACAAACCCTTGCACTCCATGAATAGAGAGTTATGAGTCGTCATTCGAGATCTCATTCTTGAGAAATCTTGGATACAATGATTCATAGAAGTGTGACACATTTTTAGCACATATTTTTATAAATAAATAATTTTTTTTAAAAAAAATTGAAAAAAATAAGTATAAATATTATAAAAAAAAAAGAGAGAAAAAAATTAAAGAGAAATAATTTCTGTCCTATGGCGAAAACCACTCCCTTGTGGCGCCTTGGATAGGTACCGTGATGAAAACCTGGCAATCAGGCATCATGCGTAGTTCTTCTACATCTTTCATCCATTCTGTATCCTCTCTTTGATCTTGACAATGTTGATCTATATACAAACATTTGGGCTATCTTGTGAACTATCTTACGATGACCTTGCTTTCATTTCTTTCATGTTTAGCCTTCATATCTATCTTCCTCCATTCATTTTCGCCTATCGCTATCATTTTCCCCTTTGGTCTTGATCTAATAAAAAAAAGAGTAAAACATGGTGCTATGAAGCCTCTTGACATGTCTACTCCTTTGGACTGCATCATTTCCTGCTCTTGCATTACGCTTTTGTGACTTATCCTATGCTGGCCTTTCATTGCTTGTCCAAATGTGTTTTACATGATGTTTCTTTTTCCCTAGCTTAGGTACTCTTGAGGAGTTTGCCTTTGAGAATTTTTTCCCTTCATTCTCCTACATTCCCCTATCTTCCATCTCTTCCACCAGCTTGCTAATCCCTCGTGTCCTCCACCTTGCTAAACATTGGGATTGCACAATGTGATCTTGTTTGGGAGTTTGATGCCCATTATGTCTGGGGGCATCCTTTGTACATACTTATTGATCCTTAAAAAATCTAAAAAAATGATATATTGTCAAAAAATTCTAAAAATCAGAAAATATCTTGAAAAAATGATCATCTTAGTGAAACCTAGCAATAGGCGCTTTGATATATCTCCAAAAAATTATATATTCTAAAAATACAAAAAATCAAAAAATTCAAAAATTCAAAAAAAATAGAAAAAGTGCCTTGCTGAAAACCTGAAAACAAGCGCCTTGGTAGTAAAAATTTAAAAATTATTATAAAAAGTCCTGAAAAAAATGAAAGAGAAAAAATTGTAATAAAATCCAAGTGGTGAAAACCTGAAAACGGGTGCTACTTGAGGCCTTTGCACCTATGTTTCTTAGTGCGTGTCCGTGACACTTAGCCTTTCTCCATCATGCTTTGTCCTTGTTGCCTTGGTCTGGAGTTGGTCTTTGTCTTTGTCTTGGGGGCATAACTATGTTAGCTTCGGTCTCTTGGATGCATTAGTCTTTAGGACGTCTCACAGATGGTGTTTTTCAACACCACCCCAACTGTATTTTTCAATACAAACCCTTGACATTGAGTGTTTTTAAACACTTATCAGTTTGGTCTTACCTAGTTTTCTCATGTGATCTTACCTGCTTGCAAACATTCGATCCTTATCCTCAGAACTCAGTATCTGTTAACACACTTAAATTTTTAAACACAACACTAAATGTTTGAGCTATGTCATGATATTTTCTTTGTGTGCTGATTGTTATTAATTTTCGTTGAGTGTCCTTGTCTCATAAGTCTCTCTGGGATGCATAGCTAGAAGACTTGGGGCATGGAACATGTTTTTATTTGCTTCCTGCTTTATGCTTCACTGTTTTTGCACAACTGTTCTGCTGGTCATCCTGGCCTCTATGCCTTGATGCGAGCGTGGTTTGTTATATTAAATTGGGTAAGCTAACATCACAGTCATCTTGACTTTTATTTCTTTGATGCTTATGTTAGAATCTTTCCACATTCCAATCTGGTATAAATCACATTCATATCTTCATAGTTGCACTTGTGACTAGTGATGATTGTGTGATTCTCCGATGTCCGTTAATAATGCCCCAATGATGAAAATAAGTTCCTTAACATTCTCTAATGAATGATGAACAAAAAATCTTATGTTACAGTTGCTCTATTGCAAGTACACCTTTGCATTTTCATGTAGCTTACATTGTTAGACCTCATGTTAGTATGCATTTTAGGCTGCATTATGAGTTTGAGAGAGTTTCCTTCATCTTTCTTGTGGACTTTTAATCAACTGTGGTCATGTTTTGATCTTCATTTCCTTATCTTCTTTCATGATCTCAATCAAAATTTTCTATCTTAAACAGTTGATTGATTTTGAGGCATTCTCTTTCTTAAGGAAAATTCTCTTTCTTCTCTCCATTTCTTTCCACCTCTTCCAAAATTTTATCTTCCATTCGCTTTCACCCCACTTCTTTTCTTCTAATTCAACCTTGGGGCATAATCTTTCGTGCTTAATGATCTACCTTGGTTCTGTGATCCTTATATCTTTAATCTTACATCAAGAACCTTATCTTTAGTTTGATTTGATCAAATTTATCAATTTGTTGTTTCTCCTCTATCTCATTTCGATTTCGATCACGAGGGGGCAATACCTATCAAACTTCAACCCTTGATTCAGCTTTATCAATCCTATCAATTTCTTCGCTTGGGGCAACCTTGCTTGAGATTTTTATCTTGGACATGTCAATTACCTATTTACAGGGGCGTTGACCTTGTTTTTTTCAATCGGCTTATCTTTATCCTGATGTGTTCCCATAAAGATCACACGTCTGGGTTGTTTTGTGTTCCCAAATCTATCTCACACTTCAACTGCATTCTTTGACTGCATGTATTCCCATAAAGATCACATATTATTCAAAGAGGGGCAAATGTATGCACCCTAAAATGGTCGCATGGACTACGGGCCCTCATTTATTAATTTATCAATTTATCAAATTCTTGAATCAATGTTTTGCAACATTTTCAATTCAAATCAATTTCTTTAATCAAATCATAATTAATTCAATTATTTCAATATTTCCTAAGGTTTGATCATTTCATCAATTATCTTATTTAATTAAAAGAAAATAATTCTTTTTTATTAAATAAAATAATCTTATTTAATTAAAATTCATTTTTAATTAAATAATCTTATCTTATTTAATTAAAATCTCTCTTAATTAAATAATATTATCACATTTAATTAAAATATCTCTTTTAATTAAATTAAATAATCTTATTTAATTAAAAGAGAATCCCTCTTTTAATTAAATAAAATCTCCACTTAAATCTCTCTTTGTTGAAAAATGAAATAAATTAAATAAAAATAAATAAAGTTCATTTTTCTTCACATCTTCCTAAGTGGTGGGTTTTTTGCCTCTTAATCATAGTGTTTGATTTTTGTCTTTTAATCTCTACCGTCCATTTCTCTTTATAAGGAAACCTCTTCTTCTCATTTGAAAATGAAGATTTTATGCTAATGTTATGTTGCAGGTTTGGAGAGCAATTTTGGAGGAGATTTTGAGCACTTGAGCTTGGATATTGCAACTTCTCTCTTCTCGTCTTCTTCTTTCATGCCCCATGACAATTTATTTAGATTAATTTTGCACATGCATGTTAGATTAAATTCATGTTTCCCTTCATAGATTAATCTTGCATTTGTATTTTCTTTCATAGAATAATCATGCATTGTTATCATATAGATTAATTTCCTTTCTTGCATTGTTATCATATAGAATAGCTTTTTTTTGCATGCAAAATTGATGATCATGGAGACTAGCATTCTTGCTTTTTCTCTTTGAATCTCTCACTTTATGGTGTACTTGTATGGGCACAAACTAGGTCAATCTGAGGGCCTCCAATACAAACCCTTGCACTCCATAAATAGAGAGCTATGAGTCGTCATTCGAGATCTCATTCTTGAGAAATCGTGGATACAATGATTCATAGAAGTGTGACACATTTTTAGCACACAATATAAGTATGTGTTGAGATCTATAATTTCAAGGAGATAAATTATGGAAGCAATGCTCTACACCCGAACAAGTTGGAAATCTCAACATCTTTAAATTATTTCTTACATATCAAGATTAAAATTATATGTGATTTGAACCCAAATGAGTACCGTGGGACTTGGGTAATATATGGCTCGAGCAATTTTAAGTCCATGTGAACTTGAACCTTGTGAAAAATGAGGACCATCAACAATAGTTCATATCAAATGTATGTGCTATTGAATACTAAAAACCCAATTTTTTAAATTAACAGGAAGAACAATAAAAAAAAACTAAATGAAATACTTATTGCTACAATGTTGAGCATTGAATAGGTGCCTATGAACCAGATTAATTCCTTGTATTGTATCTATCATGCAAAATTGGGTTCACCTTTGTCTTGAAAAAACCATAGCTTGGCAACGCTATCTTCTCTCATGAACTGCACTATAATTGAGAATCTTGTTTATACCTTGCAACAAGATTGTAGTGTCAATCTTAGAAAATATGGATAAGTTGACCAAATTGCAAATGATGTCTATGATAATGAATCAGGTGGATGATCTCGCATCATAAAATCTAGAGGAGATTGTTTTGCGCTTATTTTTTGTATCACGTCATATAATCAGTTAGTGCAATGATACCACAAGAGTTAGGGATGGTGATTCATCTATAAGTAGTTGAGCTAGGTATACATGAGTTTCATAAAAATAATTAAATACTATTAAATAATAATATACAATTGAAATGAGATAAATAATATAACATGTTTGAAAATCAATTATGTATTTACTATCATTAGATAAAAAAAAATAGGCATTAAATAAAGTCATAGAATTATATATTTTGTGCTTATACTTATAAAAGATATACAATACATTAATAAGTTCTAGTATAGCAATTTCATGAAGTTATAAACCAATAATGTATATTTAAAAAATAATAGTGATAGAGAAATTGGGGAAAGAAAGAAAAGAGTAGTCATAATTATGTCTATGCCCACTATGACTCAACATTTGCAAGGTGTGTGATCTTTATGGGTCATAATGATAGTGGATTGAATGGATGAGAGATTTAATAGACATCCATGAGGCCAAATCAGTATATAGTACCCTTGTCAACCCCTTCCCAACTCTTTCATCTTTAATTCTCGAAGGTAATAAATGGTAGAAATCTAAAATAATATTTTTTTACAATTAGAAATCTATTAGATATTTTGAAGATATTATCTTAATGATAAGTTTTGATTTCAATATTGAAATAGAACTAAAAATACTTTTATATTATAAAGAAGCATATATCTAATTGTCTCAAAAGAATGATTGAAATCTAAAATTATTATGTAATGTGTATTTATTAAATTAAAATATATATTATATATTTTTTGATTAAGGATAACAGGTTTTGATGGGTTCCTGAAACCCTACAAAGCTATAAAATAATCGAGAGCATATAAACGATAAGAATCAACCTAAAAGGAATAGGCAATCCAACATCCAAACAAAACAGTCGCAGAGAATACATAAAGCCAGGGACGAAACCAAAAAGTCCAGGTTAAAAAAACTAGGGACGCAAATAAGGCAATTTCTCTGAGAATCTCAGTAGCACAAAACTCCAGCTCGGTCATTCTACCCGCAGCCTCTTTCAGGTTAGTCAGATCTTTATCTACTTCCTGGTTCTCCCTCTTCTTTGTGGTGGCTCTTGTCCTCTTCTTAGTTCCCTCTTCAGGTGACTTATCCCTACCATAGCTCGGTGACTGGTCCTCCTTGCTCCCCTTTTTCTCTTCAATCTTGTCAATAAGCACCTTAATGTTATCACTAGAAGCTTTTAGGATATTGTAGCTTTGTTTAGCTATTTTAACCAGAGAATCCTCAATACTTCTGACCCTTTTATTCAGCTTGTTCACTCTGCTATCCATCTCCCTGTCCTTCTCAATGTTCTTGTTATTATTTTTAATGTTTTCTTTATCCATCCTGTCCATTCTTTTTTTCAGCTCGTAGATTTCAAAGAAGGTCCATTTAGTGGTTCTGTAGCTATCAATGACACTATTTTTAGCATTGTTCAGCACGTCCATTTGAGGATCCTCCCTTGCATTGTCGCTAAGAATCACTAAATCAGGATCAATTAACTCTTCCATCTAGATTCTTCCCTCCTTGTTCTCCTTAACCAAAGTCTTAATCATTTCTCTCTTTATCCCCATTTTACCAGAGACCATGTCAAAATTTCTCCAAACAAATTTCTTATTTTTACCAGTGATTTTGCAAGTATAATGGTCTACCCCATATTCCTTGAACCCCTAATTCTGATCATCCTCCTCATTCTCCCTCCCCTGATTCTCCTCTTTTTTGTCTCTATCCTCTTGCATATTATCCTGGTTGTCCTGCCTCTCGTCCTTGGTCTACTCAATCTGTTTCCCTCTTTTAAACCTTGTAACCCTCTTCCTTGAGCTAGCCTCCTCTTTCTGAATCGATAATTTGATTGTTATCTTCATCTTGCCTTCCATCTTCCCCAGCTTCCCACCTTGTTTTGTATTTCCCACTTCTCCAGAACTCTCATTCTCTGTTTCCATCCCATCAGCATTTTCATTGTACTCCCTCTCAGAGGAAATCTCAATATGCTATTTTAAAGTAGGAGAATCAATTTTCTCCATTTTAACTCTTTTCTTCCTCTTCTTTGTCTATTGAAACTCTTCCTCCTCAGTATTCGAGTGCATACCTCAGTTGTCCTTAGTCTCAGAGGGAACATAATCCTAACCCGAGTCCTCTGACTCATCATTACCCTCCTACACACTCTTAATTTCCTTCCCCATAGTCCGAGCTTTAAAATATTTGTATATTAACAATAGCAAACCCTCATGGAAAGTCGGGTTGCTGATGGGTTTCTCCTTAGAATCATTTATATTTTTGTTGATAGACGAATATAGGAAGAAAGGGATAGATATCTTAGCCCCATACCTGAAATGGTTGAGAAGCACAAAGTGGTGAGTGCTTATGCAGTCGAATCTCGTATCTAGAGAGATGTACTTGATAATAACCCGCAACACAAACCTCCACAGTAGTTTGATTGAGCTCGGCTAGTAGAAAGTGCCTTTCTTCACTAGAGCATTCTTTTCCTCAGCATCTTTAACAAATTCTGTCAAAGCTTGCCTAGAAATCTTCCTATCTTTGTAAAAAAATTTCCCAATAATGGGGATACCAGTCACAGCCGAGACTATTTCCTCCGTCACCATGAAATCCACCCCATTAGTTTTCACTTTCCCTTCATTCCATCTTTTCACCATCATCTTCGTAACAAAGGGCTTCCACCCATAAAGACGCTTAATGAAGGTAGTCACCTCACCCTTTTTCAAAATCATCCAGACCTTGGAACGTCGTCGCCATTTTTCAGTTTCCTTCTTTGGTTGCCTCCTATGCCTTTCAGCCACCATTTCAACAACTTCTCTGCCTCCTCTATTTCTGGTATTTTTCCCACTAAAAACCCTCTGTTTCCAAATGAGATTGAGTTTATGTTTCATGAATCTTCTTTTGGCCTCATGAATGTAATAATCAATTTTATGCCTCCAAGTGTGCTGATGAGACCAGAAAAAGTAAATCCCTCTGCCTCTCCTGTACTTGCACATCATTCGGTGATACTTCCCCCATATGTCATTACTCTTCATTATTATCATTTAATATATCCAAGTATTCCTAGAACATGATCACTTTCTATCAGGGCTAAGATTTTTGGCAGAAAATTACTCCTGTCATTCCACCTTTTTTCTCCCTCACTCTTGACTCCCATATTTTCCAACCTGTCAGCCACCTGATTAGCTTCTCGGTATTCATGTGCCACATGGACCTATTCAAAGGTTTTGAGGATTTGTCTACACTCCCCTATTATGTTCTCAATTGTCCACGCGGGCTTGGTCTTTTCATTTAAGCAATCTATAATGTTCTTTGAGTCCCCTTCTAACCACAATTTCTTGATCCCCATATCCTGACCCAACCTTAAGGTGTGATGTGCCGCACTCGCCTCTGAATAATGGTTCATTTGTGACCCTAGGGGAGCTAAAATAGCTGCAATGCCTTTTCCATGAGAGTTCCTTATTATTCCTGCCACACCAGCCTTCCCAGGGTTGCCTTTTGCAGCCCCGTCAAAGTTAGCTTTGAACCACCCTTCCAGTGGTAAGGTCCATCTTCAATCCATTCTCTTATTGGTATCATTAAGCCCTTTGTTGTGAAGTGGACTAAGACCTTTGTTGTGAGTGTAGTTTTCCATCAGGGCATTAGTTATTTTGTGGGAAACATACTTAGCAGTGGTAACTTTTTCCTGAAAGATCCTGTTATTTTGCTCCTTCCACACTCCCCAGTATATGTGTGGCATTTCCCAAGGCCATAAACAATGCCCTCTCAATCCCTGTTGCCATTGGTCAAAGAGCTCAAAATTCGTAATAGGGAAACACCAGGATATCTCAAAAAAGATAGGAAATGATACTATATTTGTCTAGTGAAGTCACAATGGATAAATAAGTGGTCCACACTCTCACTTTGATTTTTGCATAAGATACATCTATTAGGAATGCGTTTCCCTCTCTTTATAAGGTTATCCACAATCAAAATACGATTTTGGAGCATAGTCCAGAAAAAGATATTGATCTTAGGGATAAGACCAGGGTACCAAGCCTTAGCCCAAATGGGGGGAGTATCAATGTGTTGCATGGTTTCATATCTCGAAGCCACCGTGTAGATACTATCTATAGTTTCCCCCCAAAAAATAACATCTTCATTGAGAGAGAGGGGATTGTGACCAATTTTGACCATAAGAGGCTTTAAGTCCTGGGACACCTCAGTTAGGTCCACCCAATCATTGTTGATTTTTTAGTCGCTTGCTCTACTACCATATCTTTCAATGCAAGAATTAGCCCATCTATTATAAGGCTCCATGTTCCATAAAGGTCCCTATCTATGCCAATCATCATGCCAAAAGTTGACATCCCTGCCATTGCCTAATTTCCATCTTGCTTTTTTGGTAGCTATACCCTTAGTCCTCAGAATGTCATTCCAAATGTAGGATCCCTTCGGGTCCATATCTCTGCTGATGAACTATTTGAAGGTCATGTTTGCAGCATATTTATCCTTCATAATATCCCCTCTATTCCCCTGTTGAATTGAAAATTATCCAAATCTATTTTTCTTGCAAAGCTTTGTTGAACTGCTTCAAATTCTTGATTCCCAGCCCTCCTTGTTTTTTAGGCTTACATATAGTTTCCCAAGCCACCAGTGGGTACTTCTTGTTTCCTTCTATGTCGGCCCACAAAAAAAATTCTTTGAATGGCTTCCAGAGAGTCCGCCACCTTAGCTGGTATAGAAAAAAGGCTTAAGGCATAAGTAGGGAGGTTCTGAAGAGTAGATTGTATCAAGAGCACTTTTCCTACCTGACTAAGTTTGATACCCTTCTAGCCCGCCAATTTCCTGTTGAATTTATCAATAAGGCCTCCCCAGAAGGACTCTGGTGGTTTGGATCCTAACGGAAGACCTAAATAGGATGTTGGAAAGGACCCAAAACCACATCCCAAAATGCCAGTCATTTTCCTCTGTCTATCCATGGGGGTGTTGATGAAGAACACCAAGCTCTTGTTCCAATTAATAAGCTGTCCCATAGCATTGGAGTAAGAATTCAGGATTTTCTTAACATTTCTAGCTTCTTTCACCGATGATTCACCACCTAAAATGGTATCATCCACAAATTGCTAATGGGAAAAAGTGAGAGGACCAGAAGGTTTTAGCCCAATGATGTGTCCCCTTCTCCTATTGTCTTAGATAAGCCTTCCCAGGCACTCAGCCAAAATGATGAAGAGGATCGGAGAGAGGGGGTCTCCTTGCCTAAGACCCCTAGAAGATTTGAAGAAATCTGAAGGAGAACCATTCACCATAACCATGAATGAAGGGGTGTATATTAGCTATGAAATAATCTTTCTCACCTTATCATTGAAGCCAAAAGCCCCCAAAATGTTATTCAGGAAAAACCAATCAACCCTGTCATGCGCCTTTGAAAGATCCAGTTTAAGAAGGAATCCTTCCCTTTTTCCTTCCTCCAAAGAGTGAATCACCTCATGCATTACCATGATAGAATCCAATATTTGTCTACCAGGGACAAAACCCATTTGTTGGGGGGAAATAGTAGCTGGGAGGATTTTAAGTAATCTATTAGTTAAGACTTTGGAAATGATCTTATAAAATGAGTTACATAGACTAATAGGTCTATAGCTATCAAAAGAATCCGCGCCTGGAATTTTAGGTATGAGAACAAGAAAGGTGGCATTGATCTCTTTAAGAAGGCTCTTTGCTCCAAAAAATTCCCAGACAACTTTTACAATGTCATCTTTGATAACTTCCCAGTACATCTAGAAAAAGAAAGTAGGGAAACCATCAGGGCCAGGGGCCTTCTCCGCAGGTAGGGTAAAAACCACTTTATGGATTTCCTCCTGATCAAGGATAGCCATCATATCTTTGTTCTGTCTTTCTTTGATCACCTTAGGTATGGTCTGAAGAATAACCTCCTGGTCATCCACTCCCAGATTATGTTCTTTAGAAAGGATTTGAGAGAAGTACCTAATGGCCTCATTTGCAATCTCATTGTCTACCTCCAAAGTTAAATCCCCTTTCTTAATAGCACTAATTCTATTAGTCGTCCTATGTTTCATAGTAGACAAGTGAAAGAAACGAGTGTTTTTGTCCCCCTCTTTCATCCACACCAATCTAGACCTTTGCCTCCATAACATTTCCTCTTTGCTAACAATGTTGTGAAGATCAACAAGAATGGACTTTTCAACACTCATTTTGTCTTCGTCATATCCGTGGTTTTAGATCTCTTCCCGAATCCCTGCAAGCTATGTCTTAATTCTATCTTTGGTCTGAAAAATGTTGCCAAAGTCCCTTTTGTTCCATTTTCTAATCTCCATTTTTATATTCTTGAGCTTCTTATCCACCCTATACATCGTCATACCATCCACATCTATGCTCCACCACTCCCTTATCTTATTGAGGAGGTTAGGGTGGGTAGTCCACATCCTCTCGAATCTAAAGGGGAAGGCCTTTTTCTTGTTGTGAGTGCCCAGGGTGAGAGAAATCAGAGAGTGGTCAGATCTGAATCTCGCCATAGAGGATAGATGACAGTGATACTACTGCATCCAGTCCATAGAGATGAGGGCTCTGTCGAGGTGCACCTGAATACACTCCGAACCAACTCTCTTGTTCGACCAAGTAAATTTGCCTCCTCCTAAATCCACATCAATGAGAGCCAATTCATTGATCATATTAGATAATTGTTGCCTACTCTCCAGGTCAGGGGGCAGCCCCCCAAATTTCTTAGATTCCTTAAGGGGGGTGTTTAAATCACCCATGATAATGGCTTTTGAATCAATCATCTTAGAGAACAAAATCTGCAATTGGTCCCAGAATATTCTCCTACTATTCTTGGTGTTCAGAGCATAAATGTTCATTATGAACCAACTCTCCTAGTCTTTTAGGTTTTTGAATTAAATAAGTAAAATGTTGCCTTCATCAAAAATGATTTGAGCTTTGAGGTTATCCTTCCATAACACCAGTAAGTTTCTAGAGGCTCCCTCAGAGTCTGTAGCTACAGCCCTCATACCTTTGCCAAAGGAAATGCTTTCCACTTTTTCTTTTTTCATTTTAGTTTCCTGTATCAAAAAATGTCTGGTCTATGATCTCTTATCATATTGCTAATAATTTCTTGTTTGTGGGCTCCATTTAGCCCATGAATGTTCCATGATATGACCTTCATGATTTCTTATATGAGCAAGACTCCTGGATGGTCCTCTGAGATCCATCTACTATATTTATTTTTTCTTCTTCCTTTCCGATTTGATTCATACTCTTCCTTCCTAGTGTGTTAGACTTACTACCTGTGTCTACTTTAGCTCTGCTTCTTGTAGCTGCAGGTGAGGTCGGAGATGGGTCCCTGCTATTTTTCTTTTTCATTGTTATCCATGGTCCCCCACATTCTCGTCTTTGAAACCATCTTTGTAACTATCCAAGAGGGCTTCCATTCTTGAGATTTGTCTAAGAGTAGTAGTTGATACCATTTCCAGGAATCGGCTAATCTTCCCTGGAGAAATATAAGTACTTCTGCTTAAGTTTGATTCTTGGGAGAGGATTGGGCCTTGTCCCTCCTTGTGCCTCCCGCCTTCCTATGAATTTGGAACAAAGGATAATTTAGTGTTGTCTTCTCCTATGATCTCCTCCTCTTCTGGTTTCTCCAGACCTCCTTTGTTTCCATTCCCATATTCCATAAATGGACCTGTTGGGCTTCCCATGTCCCCTTCCCTCTCCCTGCCTTTTTCTGGCTCATCTTGTGGTTGTCCCTTGCCCTCTCCCTCTGTTGTTATGGTCTCTTTAGTCTCCTGTTGATCAAGTTGAAGTTCCAGACTATCAATAGTCATCTCCCCTTGTGGATTCTGCTTTTCTGTTACAAGAGTTGTTTCATTTGAAGCTTTCTCCTTCTAGACCTTCTTGGTGTAGTTAAGACCCTTGATCAGAGGTTGATTCTTTAGCCTCTTACCTTGTTTGATTTTTTCCTTTCAAGCTTTCTCATTCTCAATGACTATAGGGCACCTTTTGGCCTTGTGTCTAACTTTTTTGTAGCGGAAACAAGCAAAGGGAACACTTTCATACTCTATCTGTTGCACTCATTTTCCCAATCTGGATTGAAAAATGATTGCCTCTGGCATATCTTGACCAACTTCAACTCAAATGCATATCCTCACATAAGTGAGTCTTTTCTTCACCGTTTTAACTAGATCTATTGATAGCAGCTCCCCAAAGGATCTAGCAATGCCCTCAAAAACATCCTCATGTCAGTACTCCAAAGGCAGCTTGAGTAACCTAGCCCAGACCGGTGCTTGGGTTAGGAAATCATTGTTGAGATCTAGGTTAAAGGTCCATTTCTACAAAATGAGGGTGGATCTTCCTACTGGCCAGTTCCCCGCACAAAGAAAATTTGACTGATCTTCTTGACAAGAAAACTCAAAAGACATAAAACCTTTTGCCATTGCCGAAACCACGGCCTGGCCTTTTAGATCCCACTTCTTTTTAACGAAGGTTCTTACAATATCTATATTGGGTCTGGATCCTATGAACTTGCCCACTAGAGTTGCAGCCATACTCAAAATATTATGATCAATAATCTCAGAAGGCAACTCTAAAGCATAGATCCCCTACTCTTTGTTAGAGACATCTTTAATCGTTGGGAAAGGAGACTTACTAGAGGGTTTGACTCCAAAAAGGTTTTTCTAGCGCCCCAGTGGGGCCATGCCAGCGCTTGTTTCTCTCATTTTTAGAGCAGTGACCTCATTTTCCCCTGGATCTGGCTGCATTTCCCATGGGTCCCCTTCATCTGTCGAATCCTCAGCCCCCTGGTCCAGACCTGCACTCTGATCATTATGTCCTGGCCTGGTAGTTTTCCCACCTGGATCCAAATTCAAAATTTTACCTCCAGCCGTCGTTCCTTGCTCGCCGCTCGCCATTCTCCGTAATATTCAATATGATTATGAAATATATATTATATTAGATTATATTAATACTTAATAATTTATAAGCATATAAATTCTCATAAATTAATATTAAATAAAAGTCAATGAAATTTAATCATTGGAAAAATCTTTTAAAAAATTACAAATAAAGTTAATCAGATTTCAATTTTGTTTTGTGGTGTTATGATTTGACTTTAAGAATGATGTGAACATTATTTACAATGTGGTTTTACTCTTGTTAGAACATAAGGATTAAAAAGAGGTAGTGTTTTTATTATTAAATTGTGGAATCTTATTTAGTTAACTTTTTGATTAAAGTTTTAAATGAAAATAATTAATTTTTTTATTTAAATCTTGTCACTATATTATTATTTCCTTTATTACTTATTGTTTAAATAGATCTTCAAAATGAATCACATCATTTAAAATGCACTTTTCTTACCCTCTCCAGACATTCTCTTAATTTGAATCAAATCGCTAATTCTCCCATAGTGGAAGGTGGATGGTGGATGACAGTGAATTTATTTACTTTAGAAAAGGAATTCCTTCACTTTAATAAAAATCTGATATTGTTTCTTTCTTTTAATTAAAATTTACAAAGGAATAACTTGAGGCTTCTCCTTTAACATGTAAATATAGGATATTTGTTAATTAGAAAAAGAAATAGTTCATATGAAATTAAAAAGTGATACAATATCATTGCCACGTGATATTATGTGACTGCAAAAATCTGAAAATTTAATTTATAAAATAATAATAATAAAATTATACAAAATTTTGATTATAGCTATTTTATATTATGCTTAATTATACAAACTTCTATATATAATGAATTTATGAAAATCTCAAGTAGAACAATTTCATAGGACTAAATTTAATTATTAATTATAAAAAATTTAACATCAACAATTATATGAATGAATATACAACATACAATTCCCCATTAAAGAAAATTAATCTATATTGCAAAACGTGGTTGGGAGATAAAACAAAAGCATTGAACCTAGCTACCTAGAATTCCATCAAACACATGATGAAGGTGTGGTTCCTTCATAAAAAATGCATCTTTCTCTATATCACTTTCTACCTCTATCTTTATCTTTATATCTTTCCCTCTCTCATTCTCTCTTCTTTATACATTTATATCTTCCATCCTCTCTCTCTCTCTCTCTCTCTCTCTCTCTCTCTCTCTCTCTCTCTCT
>MU225851.1:3252303-3272773 GCA_018584345.1 Thuja plicata
CCAAAAAGGGAGAGATCATATCCATAGGGAGAGAATTTGTATAAAAGTTGCAAACAAAAGACAACGACATCAAAGAAAAAGAACAGTCAAAAGAGATAAATTGACACAAACAGAGGACACAACACATTAGAAGAAGAAACATAGAAAGTTGCAAGAATAAAATCTAAGCTAACACAGAGCTTACCGACGGTCAGACATTTTTATCAGTTATCAAAACAAACTATTTGGTAATTTGATGAATCTCAGCAATTGTATTTCATATTATATTAGAAATAGTATAGTGTGATAATATAGTATGTTGCCATCAATGCCAAAGGGAGAGATTGATGACATATAACTTATTGAATGTTTGATAATGTTAAGTTGAAGATGATGCAAGACATTAAAATAGTTAATGGTTTGTATTTTCATTGATGTCAACTTGATATCATCTATACAGTCATGTACATAATGCCAAAGACTTCAGAGAATCAATGGAACAAATATTATGCTTTTAGCAATGCATAAAAGTCAAGTATTCACTAAGTGATAGACTACATTGCCAGAGTGCACACCATCGGTAAAGGCAGTGAAAAATTCACAATGATTCCCGACGAGCAGAAGACAGTGTTGCCTGACGAAACAGAATCATAGGATGCCCGACAAACTAAAAATAGAGTTGCCCGATGTACAGAGATCCCAAAGCTAACTAGAGTTACACCGACGGAACTGGCAGTTGTCACCGATGATGAATTGTAGAATTGACCGACGGAACAGAGAGTTCAGAAAATAACAAAATATCTAGCTGGCAGAGCTTAAGGATAGACTTAACTAGTTGTTTTATTCAACCTTAGTTAAGTAATTGATTTAAAGAAGATTTATACAGTTGGCAAGAAGATAACTATGAGATAAATCAAGAGTTAAAGCCATAAATTAGATTGGCTGGATTGTTGTTCACACCAAGAATCAAGAATTAAGAAATGTCATGTCTATATAAGAGACAAACATAATTCATTTCCACAAGCCATTAGATAGATGAAAGGGGAGTGAATAGAAAGAAGATGCTAAAGAGAAACTGGTGAAGGATAAACTTCATACAGTCCTGATCAATCAAGCTAAGGGAGAGCTTAAGAATTCTGCAGACACTGACGAACAGTGAAGCATAGTATCACAGAGTAGAAAGTGTGGAGCACAAAGGAATTGAATTGATACATTGATCAGAGAGGTATTGTACTTAAATAGATCTGAAAATATGCAATTCAAGTTGCATTAGAAACAGGTCATTATGTTTCAATTTAACCATTGAAACATTAAGTCTCTTAATAGAGCATGACTTAACCGTCTTCTATAATTGAGGTATATCCTAACAGATTGCCAAAAAGGTTCATTCATGAAAGTAGCATTGAATTTGCATAAAGCCTATTGACAGCCTAAGAAGAAGGTTGATTCAAGGATGGTAGCAAGATTTGCCTAAAGCCTATTGACAGTCTAAGAAGAAGGATGATTCAAGGATGAGATTCCAGATACTAAGTGACAACCTATGTATAAAAATCTTCTAACAAGGTCGCACGTAACAGTGTGTTTGTAACCTTTAAGAGGGTTGGCTCCTAACAAGGCTCACTTCAGAAGAGTGAAAATTTGGGATATCGGTCCTAGTGGTTTTTCCCTTAACAGGGTTTCCACGTTAAAATCCATGTGTTATGTGTGTATGGTGTATTACTTTATTGTTTTACATTTCACATATGCATTTCTGGATTGATTGGTATACTCTGCATATTTACTGAGTATCGGTAAATAAGTTTTACTACTTATCCGTAATCAAGGAGCATAAGGACAGACAAGGTAAACTGGCAGACAGTTAATTATTTCAAAGTATTTCAAGGCATGCATCTTGTAGGGATTTAATAATCTGAGGTGTATTGATTGGTGGATTAAAGTTTAAAGGATAAAATTTTGAGGCCACTGATTCACCCCCCCCCCTCTCAATTATTACTAACAAGGGGCAGGACCAGAACCAGCAACGACAACAGGCACAGTAGGAACATCAAGAGATAGCTCAGGACCAGAACTAGCAANAATTTTGAGGCCACTGATTCCCCCCCCCCCCTCTCAATTATTACTAACAAGGGGCAGGACCAGAACCAGCAACGACAACAGGCACAGTAGGAACATCAAGAGATAGCTCAGGACCAGAACTAGCAATGACAAGAGCCACAGTAGGAACATCAAGAGACAACTCAGGACCAGAACCAGCAGAAGGGATAGGACCAGAGCTAACAACCATATCAAGTCCAGCAAGAATAACAAGAGACATATCAGGATATGTAACCGCCTCCGCAAAAGTAGGCACTTGAACACCTATATGAGGACCATCCTCCTTCCTAGGTTAAGAGGAGCTTTTCAAGACTGTGTAATGTTGGGTAGTGGCACCCTTCCACCAAGAAGGAGAAGATTTATTCTTCTTGGAAGCAAAGCCACATTGGGCTAAAATGTGACCAATCTTAAAACATTTTCGACATCTAAAGGGAATCCCCTCATAGTCAAGTTGTTGGACCCAAGTTCCAAAAGTAGATTCAATTTTGATTTCAACTGGAAGACCCTTCGACGTGTCAAGTTCAACTAAGATGCGAGAAAAAGTGGAATGATATATATGTTGAAGGAATCTTGATCCAACAACAAAAAATCTCCCAAAGCCTCACCCACTTCCTCAAGAATAAAGTCTTGCCAAAGGTGAAGAGGGAGGTTGGGGATTCTAACCCATATAGGTATCTTACTGAAGACTTTAGAGGAGGGATTGAAATCAGAGTGTTAGGGCTTTACCATAAGCATAAACTTGTCATCCTCCCAGGAATAATAATAATATTTACACAGGATCTTAGTTCGATCCTCATCATTATCAAACTTTGCAATGAAAAAACCTTTTGTCATCGGAAAGATATGAACAGTACCTAATAGTAGTGGTTTCCATTTTTGAGAAACCTAGTCATGCAATCGGGGAAGGCTAGGCTAGAAACCCCAAAAATGACAAATCAGTCTGTGAGACTTAAAGATTTTAGTACTATTCGCCAAATCCTCATCAGCCTCAGAAGAAATATTGACAGAAAGAGAACCACACATTGGAACCGGAGTGATACCTGATGAAACCCTAGGTCCTTTCTCAACCACAGTCAATTTAGACACAATCTTGGCAAAAGACTCCACCGGCCCCTCAGAGGCCTTAGAAGCCAAACCAGCAGTCCGAAGAGTTGTAATATGTTGGCAATGTTATTATGGTGTATTAGGGTATGTCTTCATGTTGTTGTGAAAAATTAGAACATAATACTTTGTGTGTACATGTTATGTATATAGATGTACAAATACACAATATACATCAAAGAAACTTGAAAGACAATCAGCACAGTTGTGATGCCTTCTTTTTTGTTTTTGCACTATGCTTGAATTTATAAACTCATATAAAAGTGTGTCATTTGTTACTATGTAGATTAATGTAGACTCTTTGTAAAGATGGAGAGAAAATGAAATAAAAAATGGAAATGAGATGAATATGGGAATTTTAGCATTGTTTTATCATTAGTGTGCATATCATTGGTTATGGAGGTGTACTTTTTTAGGAAACTGTGTGCAATTAAAGACCATTAGGGTATTTGTTCGTAGGAACTTGTTATTATTGTTAGCTTTGATATAGTATATTAAATTTTTTGACTTGATTTTGTATTTAGAGATATTTGTTTGTCTATTATTTGAAGTTGTTATATAGTTGGTTTGTGTATGTGTGTATGGTTTTACTATTTTGAGAAAATTAGAGTTTAAAAAGTATATTTGATTTGAAAGAACTATTTGAATTCTTACATGAATAAGACGTGAAAATCATAGTATTGAAATATTATGGCGCATATCAGAATAAAATCTTTAAAATGACAACTTTGAAAATAATAATAATTAGAATAATTGTATATAATTTTTTTGAATAATATTGATAGAAAGATCAACATTAAGAATTATTCATCTTGATCATAAAATATTATTTTGAAACAACAATTTAATTGTGAAAAGCAGAGGCGGAAGTTTATAAATTATAGTACAATATTTATAGGCAAGTATAATGTAATACTTTGTTTGGTATTGTATCCATATTTGTCAAGTTACATTGACGTAAGCTTTCTAAGTATGTTGGACACATGGGATGGTTAATTGTTGTATGAAGCATATTTGTCAAGTTACATTGGCAGAAACTTTATAATTGTGTTGTTGGCATGTCATCTATCAATGTAGTACTTTGAAGGTTTTGGAATGGATTCCTTTATCAAAAAACAAAAGTAATAAGTGTCAAGACAAACTTGCATAGAGGAACAAACATCTAAAATAAATGTACTTGTGAAAGATATATTTATTTTTTGTGCCACACCTTGTTTGTAAGTTTTTGGATATTTTTCTCATAGGCTTAATTTGTTGTTTGTTGTGTGGGAGGTTCATTGTGTTGTACCGTTACAGAATTTAGTTAACAATAGTGTGACTTATATTTATAAAAATGGAAGAATGGGAATCTAATGCACAATAAAATTGAAAAATGACAATGTGTACTGGATTCGATCAAAAGATGGAAATGTATAGCTATTTGTAAATTATGGATGATAATCCATGCACAATCTTATTACACGATTATCTATTTTGTTTGTTTGTAAACAACTTGTGCGAATAGGCGTAATGCAATTGGTTAAATTAATAGAAATTTATTCTATAGATGCAAGAGTATGAGAAATACTTCGTGAACATACACCTGAATGATTTAAACTAGTAATGAATAGAAGATTTACAATTAAGTAGAGTAGTGTGATGTTCAAGTTGAAGCACACACATGCATCAGAGGAAAATTGTAAAGAAATGTGTATATTTGAGATGAGCATTGGTGTGGAGAAAGATACCTTGCAATCATCAGCAGTTGAGAACATTTTGTTCTTGGCCACTTGTATTTGATGATCAAATGGATAGAAATTGGAGACAATTTAGTAAACGAAGCAAAATGTAGAGTGAATGCTGAAATGAGAACCAATTAGAGAGCGCTAGCAGAAAGAGACATGGTTAAAGTAAGGATGTTATATAAAGTGAATGAAATATGCAAGAAGTGTGTCTTCATTACAATTGGGTTGCACTATTGTGAATGGAGATGATAGCGGCGGGTGGAAGCCATAGTATGGCAAAAAATTGTAATTCATCAGTGATGATAATTGGGTTTGAATATTTGAGTTGGTTTATGAATAGGCTTAGAAGTTTTGAATAAAAAATATAAATATTTTTTCTAATATTTGTATAGTAATATCCAAAGGGCGACAAAAATGAATTGATCAAAGAACAAGTACCACATTTTTCAGTTTAAATTAGAAATTTAGGTATACTTTTCCATTGTCATGATTTTGGAAAATGTCAAAAACTCTGTTATTTGTGTACAAATCTAGTCTCTCTTCTTCTTCAGTGTTGAAGAAAATGTCCTCCTGACACAACGACAATTTTCAATTGTCAAGTGAAAAATAGGTACATGTTCTTGTGTTCAATTGTTAGGGCAGTCCATATCATGCAAAGTGCAAGACATGAAGTTTGAACAATAGAAATAGTGAATTAGAGATGAGTTAAAGTGGGCAGAAAATTAGAAGTAAAAGGAGCTAAGATGTAAAGAAATGGAATCAAGCTAGCAGAACTAGGTCCAATAAATAATATATATATACATATGTATAAGATTCTAGCAGGATCTAAGAGATAAATTAAGAGGCACGATAACCAAACATGAGTCCAAAATTGACTATTGAATAATTCATAGAGCGGGAGTACAAATAGGTGAGAATGCCTCCATGAAATGAGGGATGGACTCTTCAAACATGAGTGGTGGAAAATAACAACCCAAGAGACTAGGATGATGTGTCGAAATGAAATTGACACATCTCTAGTAGACTCCTAAATGTTGAAAACCAACTAGGCACCTCTCCTTGAACAAGTCAAGTAGGTGACACCTAACTAGGCTTAGAAAAGTCATGTGTTTAATTAAAAACACTAACACCCCCCTAAAGCATAGCTTAGGTGGACATGAAAGATACGAGTCCCAATAACAAGGCCTGATAAGGTACTCATTTACAATGCAAATAACTTAGAAGCAAGGAGAAACGAGGAAAACCTAGTGGGAATAAAACCTCCCTCCAAAAAGAGATAAGATGCAATGACATGTGTAAGTGAAGAATAAGAGTGATGGATGGAGGACTTATGATAACCCCCAAGGAACACTTATACCAAAAGTACAATATGTTCTCCCCATAGGAGAGATAGTAGAGAAGATCATATGACCCCCCTAGAAGATATGAAGTGATGAACTCCATGTAGTGTTGGTAGATGCTAAACATTGGATGCTATAGATGATCCATGAATGTAGAACAATATTCCTCCCCTTGTGAAGAAAAAATACCATAAATGTGAGCAAGATTACTTCCCATTACGGATAGGAATAAGTAGAAAGCAAGATGAATGTCTCTAAATGAACTGCGCATAGCTCAAAGACTGAAATTAAGCCATTGATGCCTTTGAATGATGCTCAAAGATATCCAAGTCAATGCTAATGTGTGACAAATTATGTATCATGAAAGATTCTAGAATAGGGACCATGAATGTATGGTGATGTATGGACCAATGTGAATCAGATACTGTTGCAAATGAAGCTAGCTGAGTTGAATATGGCAACTCATGAACGTCTGCACAATCTATCATGATAGGAGATTATGTTGGTGAGGTAAGAGCAACGTCCAAAGATGACAATGTTGATACAACTTCATGAAATTTGTCACCAAAAAGAAGACAAATATTTTCAATGTTGTCATCCAAATCTGCAAGATGGGACTCTACAAACAAAGATGTTAGGTTCTAAGATATGCATCCCAATGTGGTGGATCTGGTATGACAATAGAAAATAACTGATGCAAAGAATCTGAGTGAACAATAGATTCAGATGTGGCAACAAGTGATGGTGTCCCACAAGATGGCCAAGTGAGACTGGATGGTGTTTCTATATGAGTTGGAGAATCATGTAAGGCAATACCATGATTGAGAAGAATTTTTTGTATTTTCGCAATTTGATGAAACCAACAGTCTTCTATTGTATGCCTATACTTTCTACAATACCCACATTTGATTTTCCATTTATTAGGAGGATTCTACAGAATTCTCAAATGGAAGGGATTATGTGTGAGAGACATGATTTTGAACCAACAAAAATAGAAACACCCAAGATTTCCCTTAGATTATTTAGTTTCCTCCCTAATTTGACACTTTATAAGGAGTGCAGCATGTAAAGTATTCAAAACATGCATAAACATAATATGTTCTTTTGAAGTAAAAATAAATAAAAAAATTATTAAAATTTAAATATTTTACCCTTTACAAAAACTGATCCTCCTGCAAATAAATTCTTTAATTTTTAGAAAACTAATTTGAGTGCCAAAATTCAGAATGGAAGAAGAAATAAAACAAGAGTGCCCCCAAGGTTTCCTATGTAACTCAAAGGGCTAGCTTGAATTTGACAATCGTCGTTGCTTTGATAGCTTTTTAAAAGCTTATTCTAACCCCAAACCGTGCACATGTATGCACATGCGGGTTCACATAGAGTCACCCACTCTCCACAGAGCAGCTATCGTAGGGGGGAAAATGCAACAAAGAGGCTGTGGTTCTTATTTTCAAACCGCAGGTGGGTTTTAAGGAAATCTAGCACAAAAACCGCAGAATGGAAGTCGCACAGAGAAGGACCTGCACGTAGCCGCATAAGGCCCGAGATGGACAGATGTCATTTTACACCCACAAGTAGACAATATCCAGAATTATTGAGTGGCAACCTTTCGTCAAATGTGTCAACCGAGACAGATGAGAGAGCCACATTTGATGACCGTTGAACACCGCGGCTTATGGCACGAACACATTAGGCACAGGTTGACCCAAACCAAGCTGAGAATGCACAGGGATCAACCGATGGCAGAAGCTCGAGCCCACGATGCCCACTATGACCACACAAGCAAGAGCCGCCAACAACCTTTGGAGATCTCAAATTGTACGATTTAGGCTTCGAACTATTTCACACTGCTCTGATACCATATAAGATTCTAGCAAGATCTAAGAGATAAAATTACCACTAGCAAAATCAAAGTCATGATCTTCTTCTTAAAGAGAAACAAGTGTAAGGCTTGGGACCTCAATAAGGTGCCACATCAACAATATCCACAAGACAAGAGAGTCGGTCAACACAATCAAATGTCCAACCCACATATCGACAAAACAAATAATTGATTTTCCTTAATTTCAAGAAAGAAAAAAAAGGTCTGACCAAAAACTACAGAATAGATTATGTGAAACATGAGTCCATAGTAAAGAAGAGTGTCGACCAACTGTCGAAAACACCCAATACATCACATGTCGAAAAACATTAAAGACATAATAGAATTTGACCAACCTGTTGAATTAACAAAAGCAAAAGAGAGACTTCAACCAATCTATCCATGTGCAATAAACATAAGATCTAAACTTACAAAGAATAAGATATTTACAAGAGTCATCGACTGACTGCCATAAGAATGCAATATAAATACAATAGACCAATGGTCGACTTCATAGAACCAAAATGTGCTATACAAGAAGACCTTCCTGATAGGAGCTCCAGAGACCTGCTACACACAAACATCAAAGCGAGAATATTGTGGGAGTGCATTTCCACCCTACTACGAAGCAGTTACGCTTCCCTAGAATCTTTCCTCACATGAAAGATACCCAGCCCAGCTAGAAATAGTCTAACAAAATAAAACTAACTGAAGTAATGGAATTGTGTGCCAAGATATATATTTACTAATATAATAAGTGTGGACACACAATACGTAATTCCAAATAAGTAAAAAGAAGCAACAACTTTTGGTTCATACCATTGTATTTCATAGAATTGAGATTTCATCTCATACATGGAAAAACATATTGGTAATAAAGATCAAGATGTCACCGAACTATTTTAACATATCTCTTCATGGACTTCAGTGTTCTCAGTACATGCCATGTACATCTTGAAAATTTATATCTAGAAAAGAAAATTCAAACATCTTATTTTGAAGTTCTTTTCTCTTAGCATGAGCATATCACAGTTTTACAATGCTTCACGATCTCATTTTCTTACTCTTATAAACATGTAAACATTCTAGTGTTCAATGTGAATGAGGAATACTTCCTTTTAAAGTTCTAAAGCATCATTTCTTTTTCATATATTGTACACACTAGAAAAGAAAATATGCATACTTGAGCACAAAAGTTTGCACAAGAACACAGGATCACACCTAATTAGGTAAGTGGACTTTCCATGATAGCTATCCAAATAAAAATGCTAAAAGAGACCAATATTTAAATTGCAAAGATCCAAAACATTTTGAATTGTATAAATCTAATGTCATTAACCTTGACACACATATGAAGTAATTCATGTGAAGCTTACCATAAATAGCTTATGGATTTTCTCGCATCATTACAAAAACATATAAAAGGATTGGACTTTATTAACACCTAAGCAACTCCTTTCCTATAACATAATTCATAGTTCACAGTTCACAACAAAAGAATTTGTTTGAATTTTTAATAACTAGTAAACATTCTCCCAACTGGTTTTCTTCCTAGTAAAGAGCACATGAACTATCTGTCCAAAAATTTCACAGGGATAACCACTCGTGGAAGAAATAATTGTTGGACGTGCACAAACTAGATTTTGGATAAAAGCACTTTAGAAAGTTTCGACCATTTGCAATTGGCAGAGAAAAATGAAATTGTATCTAACAACATTTACCAACATTCATAATCTACTTGCAATACACAAAAAAAAGGATTCTTTGGACCAAGCATGAATCTCCATCACATAATTATTGAAAATAGTTATTTATCAGATGTTATATTTGCAAAATGAGAAGAATGAAATACTACAACACCCACAATAGCTGCAATGGATAGTTCTGTCATATGGTAGAGAAAATTCACTTCAAAGTTTGGTTTATGAGTAATAGTTCTAATGGAACTTCTTGTAGGCCACAGATCTACAATCTAAATAGATAGACATATCCACTAGTTTTAAATGTTTTAGTAATCATCAAGACAAAATACCCCCTGCGGAGTGAATAGGTTTTGTTGTAGGTTTTCTTCAAGAAAAGGCTATTAACATGTGCAATACCATATTTCCTTTACCTAAGATAGTGATCTAGCCACCTGGACCAAATCGGGCCTCTAATTTTAAAATCTGGAGTTCATCCCATGTTCACCCACAGGCCCTATATAGATTGCTCTGTTTCAATTAAACTTGGTGGTTTATTCAAAATGTCAGATTTGTGACATTTCAATGCTAGGTTATTAGTCCTTGTAATGGGTGTAGAACTATGTATAGTTAGTACATAAGAAACTTTAATGAAGGACCAATTGCCTATTCAAGCCTATCATAAAGGTCCTTTTTTCACTACTAAGCATACCTCTGAAATTCACAATTTAAGCCCACCTTAAAATATCAAAACTGCAATAATAACCCGTGATAAGGAAAAATTCATAATGTAGGTCAAGTTTATAAATTCCTCAAGAAAAAAGAATAGTTCGTAATTGCCAGAACTAGGGAATGAAGATGTACGACTTAACCAATAATATCCCACAAGAACAGAAACATAATGTCTTCAAGGAAATATAGATATACATATTTATTTAGATGCATGGACTGCCAAGCTATTTAGACCAGTACACAGAGATAAAATTCATCAACAAAGGCCCAAGACGTACCTTAGATTGCAAGGAACTAGAAGAATGTTGAATGACCCAATTTCCTTCCCCAAAATTGGAGACATATCCTCTGAGTGAATGCAGACCTGCTTTCTTTCGACTTCTCCTCCCCTTCTAGCAGTCCATAGACACGTTATCCCATAACTATCCAATTTGCAATCCCACCATTCAACTCGAATACACAGCGCAAAATCATGCAACGAAGTCCACGCTGAATACTTTCCAGTGCAAATGACCTCCCAAACAAGAACATACATGGTAGCTCAATAGAAAAAGCTCAAAGCACGCACACCCAAATCCTCACGATAACCAAACTAGCATAGCTGCAACTTTATAAATGATGTCATTCTTAAAAGATTCACCCAGATTTGAACAAAATAACATTGTAAAATATATAAATTAACTCTCCATCGACAAAGGACATCTTCTGAAGCTCTTGTGCTTGGTAAGAGCCCGCATCAAATCTTCTGAAAACTTTTCACTCCTTTGGAGAAAAAGAAAGCCTCTTTTTCCTCCCATTTCCTTCTAAACCTCGAGAACTAAAAAACTGAATCAACCCCCAAAGCATGCCTTTAAAAATGGCTCCCCCATTAATTATACACTTCATTCTCCTATATTGGAGTGAAAAAGTGGGAGAGGTGGAAGTTGACATGATAGTTCTTTAAGATAGTTCTTCCACCTTTATAGCCCACTCCCTAAATTTAGGAGTAATCCCTAAATTCAGGAGTAATTACAGGGAAGTGATAGTTTTTAATTATCCCTCATTTAATAAGACCCAGTTAAAAAATAAATTAAAGTTTTAACTAGAGCTCCAAATAAAATCTTGGTTCCTAAAAGAAATGGGTTGTGACATCCTTCCCCCCTTAAATAATGCATCGTCCCGATGCAAGGACAAAAATTGCAATCACATAATATTTACCTTTATTAACAAGTATTAAAGACAATACAACAGTGTGTAACTAGAAGATAACATTTCTTTCTAAAACTAAAAACTAGCATTTAGCATTTCTAATTGGTTTTATCCTTTAAATTCGTAAGCATTTCTGTAGAAATAACACACATATTAAAAAAAAATAACTCTCAAAGGCAGTGTAGATACACATTGAAAACAAGCACAAGGTGGAGTAAATCTGTACAAGCATCAAGTAATCATCTCATAGACAATTTATAAGTGAGTGTGTGAATTCCATTACCACCTTACAGTTTTACTTGAGGTTAGAGTACCTCTCTCCGACAATATTCCCATTTCTTGTGATGTGTCATTCCATCTGTTCATAGGAACAACACCAAAACATCAGTTCAAGTCATTATCATAATCAAATCAAAGTCTAGCATTCTCTTATTTCAACGCTTTCATATATAAATCTGCATAATACCTTAAAATCGCCACAAAGCACACACATACCTATGCTTTCTTTACCATACCTTGGCATCCTATTGAATTAACCACATTATTGAATGCTTCATATTAATTTCCTGTCATACTCAAATGTTTACACTCATAATACTTTTAGCTCATTCAAAATGTCAATACCTCAAAAGGAGAAAATATTTTAAATTTCAATATCAAGGGACAACATAATCATATAAAGATTATAATTTCTTAACTCAACTTAGATTTAGATCATAACTTGATCTCAAATAACTAAAATAAATCATTATACATACCATCTAGAACATGTGGTACGCACTAAGTGAGAAAATCAGTCATGCATGCTCACAAATCACCTATAAGATTAGTGGATCCAGTTTCTATTTATGTGACCTAGGCCCTCATGCCCATCTCGTCACAATAGGACTTAATAGAGAAATTTTAACTCAATACATCATAACATATATGTTTACATCTCTAAGATAGTGTAAGTCAAATAACTGTTACATCTTAACATAAATAAGAATTCATAATTTCATCTATATAACTGTGCTTAATCCAAGCATAAGCATTTCAGTACATCATGATAATTCGTCATTACATAAAATCAAATGCATCAAGTATGTCATACATAAAGGGTATGCATCAAAATAAAGACCATTAAGGTCAATCATGAAACAAGGTACATAAGTTTCATCGGATAAATTGTCCCTCTATAGATCCATGTCTCATAATCCCTCGGACAAATGTCCCTCTATAGATCCTAGTCTCATAAGCCCTCGAACAAATCTCCCTCTATAGATCCCTATATCATAAGCCCTCAGATAACTTTCCATCAGCTATCTCGAGACGGGAGTGTGGCTCAAGCATTTTTCTGCCCAACCATAAAGCCTTACATTTCCTTGGGATTCTACCTCCTCACAAAATTACCAACCCTGCAAACTATAAAAATACAAAAGGTAGGGGGTATCTGGTGCAGCCGCAAAACTAACTACAAAGCACATATGCCTAATGTAGAACATAATCACGGATGTGGCAGGGAGATGAAACATAGGCAGCATATTCAAGAAGACATATATGCAAACAACTTTGGCCAAAGTATTTTAATACTAGATTTCTACTGGCAAGTAGAGTGAAAAATAAAACATCACTTCTACCCTTCCCTATTTTGCCCACATTCAGCACCCCTCACCAGAAGGTAAGCTTTCCAATTCTCATTCTTAGTAAGTAAAATGATGCAACTCATGCATATCATATATTTTCTTTCCATGTAATAATGCATTAAACACAAGTGTTGAAATCACACAACAAGTCAACTAGTCAAAGGAATTATGCCTTTCATCATGGACAATTGCATACATCATGTAAGCAATCACATAATTCGACCCAACTTGTCAAATGAAACATAATACATAAGAGAAAAGAGTGTTGACATTCTGTTAAGAACACCAATAGAGTATTAACACAAAATAACTCTAGTCCATTTTCATCAAGAGATGCCGACCTACTCGTCGAACATCGAGCACGCATCAAAATAATACATCAAGTTCATTTACCTCAAATATAATTTCACGCAATGCCTCGTACATAATAATCCATATGCTAGTAATATCATACTAGGATCATAAAATGTACCCTTCTCATGGAATCCTTCATCTCAAGAATATCCATGGAGTGCTCCTTGTAGTATCGAAGATCACATCAAAGCATATTGACCAATACTAGTTAATTCATGCATATTTAATATTCACAGTCATGTGCGTGCTAATTTACTTTGAACATTTCTTAACTAATAAGATATATTTCCAACAAAATTTGATTGCAAGAATAAGAATGTTATGATCTTTGTAATCTACTCCCTTATACATTCTATCAATGTTCCACATTGAACATGATAGAGAACATCACTTCACAGCACAAGACTAGCAACATAAATTACACCTCCTAGCCACCTCAAGATCATAAGAAATCTCAATTCTAAAGTTCACAAATTTGAACTCAAAATCATAAAGATGAGAAAAAATAGAAATAAATGTGAACAAGAACCATATTCGATAAATACACAAAATTTGGTGGCTAGATAGTAACAAGAAAACTTAAAAATTCAAGCTAGTCCTTCATCACTTTCAAAGTCGAAAATAGCATAACCAAAATGAAAACCAAATCACATATACAGAGTGACTATCACTAGCCACAAAAAGGGAGTAGAAGCTACACAACACCTTGCGTCCAAGGTGTGCTTATGAACATGACCAAACACTCAAAAAACATACGTCCTAAAGATCACATCACTATATAGCATCACATGCCATTGGTTTATGCAACATAACATTGATAATTCTCTCCATTTTTTTATATCTTTGCAACATGCAATTACTTTTGCAAAATTTCATGATTTTTTTTATTTTTTTTACATGACATGTTAGGTTCTTTTCCCAAGAATATCCTGAAGATCTAGTTTCATAATATTTTTCTCAAATGACCTATCTCGTCATTTCATTTTCTCTCCCTTGCATCACACATGCAAAAGTGTAATCATTGCACAATATCGTACAAACATATATATATATATATATATATATTCACCCTAGCCTCAATCTTTGGCATGTATTTTTATATCCTTAGTGTAAAAATCGATCATCAATTAACTGCACCAATAATTCATAGAGATTTATTGCCTTTTCTTGCTTCACACAGGCAGAGAAATAGACGTTTAACCTAAAGTGCATTACTCACACCAGAGTTCCAATTTTAGAAAACATAATTACTCCAATCAAAATTACTTTGTTGTCAAGCACTTCAAAATTATTTCCATATTTATAGTTTAGGGAGAGAGCAAGGACAACCAAGAAGCCTCACACACACACACACAAGAGGTAATGTCCTGAAAGTGATTATTTTCACTTGTATATCTCGACACAAGAGTCATCCTTTCCTTTTTGTCAGGAGAAACCATAACTAGGAGTCTCAATGATCAACACATAGGACTATCACTTATGTACATAGACTAAGCATTAGTTGACTTACACATTTTGTGCGACTAAGGGTCATAACTAAGCATAGCGAACTCAAGGCCCTAGAGTGGAACCAAGAGCTCTGATACCATATGTAAGGCCTGAGACCTCGACAAGGTGTCACATCAGCAATATCCACAAGACAAGAGAGTCGGTCAACACAGTCAAATGTCCAACCCACATATTGACAAAACAAATAATTTATTTTCCCTAACTTCAAGAAAAAAGAAAAGGTCCGACCAAAAACTACAGAATAGATTATGCGAAACATGAGTCCATAGTAAAGAAGAGTGTTGACCAACTGTCGAAAACACCCAATACATCACATGTCAAAAAAAATTAAAGACATAATAGAATTTGACCAACCTGTCGAATTAACAAAAGCAAAAGAGAGACTTCGACCAATCTGTCGATGTGCAATAAACATAAGATCTAAACTTACAAAGAATAAGATATTTACAAGAGTCATCGACTGACTGCCATAAGAGTGCAATATAAATACAATAGACCAATGCTCGACTTCATAGAGCCAAAATGTGCTATACAAGAAGACCTTCCTAATAGGAGCTCCAGAGACCTGCTACACACAAACATCAGAGCGAGAATATTGTGGGAGTGCATTTCGACCCTACCACAAAGTAGTTACGCTTCCTCGAAATCTTTCCTAACATGAAAGATACCCAGCCCAGCTAGAAGTAGTCTAACAAAATAAAAATGACTGAAGTAATTGAATTGTGTGCCAAGATATATATCTACTAATATAATAATTGTGGACACACAATACGTAATTCCAAATAAGTAAAAAGAAGCAACAACTTTTGGTTCATACCATTGTATTTCATAGAATTGAGATTCCATCTCATACATGGAAAAACATACTGGTAATAAAGATCAAGATGTCACCGAACTATTTTAACATATCTCTTCATGGACTCCAGTGTTCTCAGTACATGCCATGTACATCTTGAAAATTTATATCTAGGAAAGAAAAATCAAACATCTTATTTTGAAGTTATTTTCTCTCAGCATTAGCATATCACAGTTTTACAATGCTTCACGATCTCATTTTCTTACTCTTACAAACATGTAAACATTCTAGTGTTCAATATGAATGAGGAATACTCCCTTTTAAAGTTCCAAGGCATCATTTCTCTTTCATATATTGTACACACTAGAAAATAAAATATGCATACTTGAGCACAAAAGTTTGCACAAGAACACATAGGATCACACCTAATTAGGTAAGTGGATTTTCCATGATAGCTATCCAAATAAAAATGCAAAAAGAGACCAATATTTAAATTGCAAAGATCCAAAACATTTTGAATTGTATAAATCTAATGTCATTAACCTTGACACACATATGAATCAATTTATGTGAAGCTTACCATAAATAGCTTATGGATTTTCTCACGTCATTACAAAAACATATAAAAGGATTGGACTTTATTAACACCTAAGCAACTCCTTTCCTATAATATAATTCACAGTTCATAGTTCACAATAAAATAATTTGTAATAACTAGTAAACATTCTCGCAACTGGTTGTCTTCCTAGTAAAGAGCACACGAACTATCTGTCCAAAAATTTCACAGGGATAACCACTCATGGAAGCAATAATTGTTGGACGTGCACAAACTAGATTTTGGATAAAAGCACTTTAGAAAGTTTCGACCATTTGCAACTGGCAGTCAAAAATGAAATTGTATCTAACAACTTTTACCAGCATTCATAATATCCTTGCAATACACAAAAAAAAGGATTCTTTGGACCAAGCATGAATCTCCATCACATAATTATTTAAAAAAATTATTTATCAGATGTTATATTTGCAAAATGAGAAGAATGAAATACTACAACACCCACAATAGTTGCAATGGATAGTTATGTCATATGGTAGAGAAAATTCACTTCAAAGTTTGGTTTATGAGTAATAGTTCTAATGGAACTTCTTGTAAGCCACAGATCTACAATCTAAATAGATAGACATATCCACTAGTTTTAAATATTCCAGTAATCATCAAGACAAAATACCCCCTGTGGAGTGAATAGGTTTTGCTGTAGGTTTTCTTCAAGAAAAGGTTATCAACATGTGCAATACCATATTTCCTTTACCTAAGATAGTGATCTAGCCACCTGGACCAAATCGAGCCTCTAATTTTAAAATCTAGAGTTCATCCCATGTTCACCCATAGGCCCTATATAGATTTCTCTATTTCAATTAAACTTGGTGGTTTATTCAAAATGTCAGATTTGTGACATTTCAGTGCTAGGTTATTAGTCCTTGTAATGGGTGTAGAACTATGTATAGTTAGTACATAAGCAACTTTAATGAAGGACCAATCGCCTATTCAAGCCTATCATAAAGGCCCTTTTTTCACTACTAAGCTTACCTCTAAAATTCACAATTTAAGCCCACCTTAAAATATCAAAATTGCAATAATAACCCGTGATAAGGAAAAATTCATAATGTAGGTCAAGTTTATAAATTCCTCAAGAAAAAATAATAGTTCGTAATTGCCAGAATTAGGGAATGAAGATGTATGACTTAACCAATAATATCCCACAAGAACAGAAACACAATGTCTTCAAGGAAATATAGATATACATATATATTTAGATGCATGGACTGCCAAGCTATTTAGACTAGTACACAGAGATAAAATTCATTAGAAAAGGCCAAAGATGTACCTTAAATTGCAAGGAACTAGAAGAATGTTGAATTACCCAATTTCCTTCCCCAAAATTGGAGACATATCCTCTGAGTAAATGCAGACCTGCTTTCTTTCAACTTTTCCTCCCCTTCTAGCAGTCCATACGCACGCTATCCCATAACTATCAAATTTTCAATCCCACCATTCAACTCAAATACGCAGCGCAAAATCATGCAACGAAGTCCACGCAGAATACTTTCCAGTGCAGATGGCCTCCCAAACAAGAACATACATGGTAGCTCAATAGAAAAAGCTCAAAGCACGCACACCCAAATCCTCATGATGACCAAACCAGCATAGCTGCAACTTTATAAATGATGTCATTCTTAAAAGATTAGCCTAGATTTGAACAAAATAACATTGTAAAATAAATAAATTAACTCTCCATCGACAAAGGACATCTTCTGAAGCTCTTGTGCTTGGTAAGAGCCCGCATCAAATCTTCTGAAAACTTTTCACTCCTTTGGAGAAAAAGAAAGCCTCTTTTTCCTCCCATTGCCTTCTAAACCTCGAGAACTAAAAAACTGAATCAACCCCCAAAGCATGCCTTTAAAAATGGCTCCCCCATTAATTATACACTTCATTCTCCTATATTGGAGTGAAAAAGTGGGAGAGGTGGAAGTTGACGTGATAGTTCTTTAAGATAGTTCTTTAAGATAGTTCTTCCACCTTTATAGCCCACTCCCTAAATTCAGGAGTAATTACAGGGAAGTGATTATTTTTAATTATCCCTCATTTAATAAGACCCAGTTAAAAAATAAATTAAAGTTTTAACTAGAGCTCCAAATAAAATCTTGGTTCCTAAAAGAAATGGGTTGTGACAACAAGGGACCCCCGGACACTTTTCTCTTTGAGGGAAAACCTCTAAAGATTGTGAGCGAATACAAATACTTGGGAATTGAATTCCAGAACAAACTCAGCTAGGAAACATGCAGATCTAAAAGAATTCAGGGGGGCTGGAAGGTGTTGTATTTTTTACAGAATAAGTGTAGCAACGCAGAACTCTGGAATTGGAAGACAAAGAAAATGTTATTTGGGCTACTTGTCACTCTTGTAATTTTATATGGGTGTGAAATTTGGGGCAGCAGCTTATCAGTTCAGAAGTGGACACAAGTAGAAAGAATACAGAAACACCTCATCGTCAGTAGCCTTAAAATCAAAACCACGGTGCCTTATGAGATCTTGTTGGTAGAAGTGGGTACTTTTCCCTTAGAAGCGGTCGCGATGGTCTGACTAATATGCTACTTAAAGAAAACCCAGAATATGGGAAGCCAAGGCTAGCCTAGACTTTTCACTAAAGAAAAGCTGGAAAGGAGAAAAAATACATGGATGAAGCAAAACAACAAAAGGATGCAAAATTGGGACATCAACTTCCACTGTCACCCGGATAGTACCGAAGAAATTAAGAAGTTTGTCTGTGAAAGATTTTGGAACATCATGTGGACAATGCACATGGGGAGGAAAAAATCATATTATGTTAAGGAATTTAACCCCAATACTCGCCATGAGGAAAAAGCGTATTTAGGAGCGGTTATTAAGGGGAAAGCCAAGATGCTTATATCCCAACTTAGAACTAGCTCCCACCGGCTGAGGTACGAGATGGGTAGATGGAAAGTGCCAAAAGAGGAATGGAAAAATAGGACCTACATATTCTGTGACATGGGCGCCATTGAAACAGAACACCACTTTATCATGGAATGCCCAACTTAAAGAGACATTAGATTCGGGTACTCAGAGATGTTAGACAATAGCAGTATGGCCCACCTCTTCGAATAAAAGCAGCTGGACAAGACCGCAAATTTGATCATCAAAATGCACCAAAGAAGAGAAGAATTATTCAAAGGATTACAGCTAGATTGGGCTGGTTGTCAGCAAGCGGGTCCCATAGGCTGCTTTGGCCTTGTGGACGTTATTAAAATCCTTCATTCATTCATTAAGAAGCACAATAACCAAACATGAGTGCAAAATTGACTATTGAAAAATGCATAGACGAGGAGTACAAATAGGTGAGAATGCCTCCACAAAATGAGGGATGGACTCCTCAAACATGAGTGGTGGAAAATAACAACCCAAGAGACTAGGATGATGTGTTTAAATGAAATTGACACATCTCTCATAGACTCCTAATTGTCGACAACCAACTAGACATCTCTCCTAGAACAAGTCAAGTAGGTGACACCTAACTAGGCTGAGAAAACTCACGTGTTTAATAAAAACACTAACAATATGAATAGCCTAATTGAATCGTGCAAAGACCCAACAATAGCGACAATGAAGAATTTGGATGTGAGAAAGAATTTATATGTCTTGGATATAAGCATGCTTGTATGGCCATAATTGTTGATGTTGTGAAGTTGTTCTAATCTAATATTTTCTTTAAATCCAGTAATTGAAATAATAAATACTATGTGTGTCAACAAATACCATGTGCAAAGTGTTGCAACATCCATATTCTTCATGAACACTACAATGAAAAGCAATATTTAACTAATTGAGCATTGATTTGATTGAAAGTAATTGTTTAAGTAAAAAATATTTAAGAGAGAAAATGGTAAGAGAAATCGAAAAATTACTTACTCGAG
>MU225851.1:3281176-3358706 GCA_018584345.1 Thuja plicata
CGGGTTCACCAAAATGTAAGATATGAAAATGGGGTTTAGGAGATGTAAAGATGAAAAAGTTTTGATTAAGGGGGGGGGGGTTTGAATTGTTAATTGTTATTTGTGTTGATTTCCTTAACCCTACCTTACACTTACTTGAATTTAATTTATTGTATATTGCAATTGTGATTGTGATTAAGGGAAGATAAGATGCTCCTTTCTTTCACCCTCAAATACATAAATAGGAGATCCAATTTTGATCAACCCCAAAGGGTTAATACACAAATAAATCCACTATTTGGAAAGAGACCAAGAAAGGGGATCTTAAATTCTGTAAATTAATTGATTAATATGATTAATGACAGTAATTGAAAAGAATAGGAGAAAGTACCAACCTTACAAAATGGCAGATCAAAGATTGTTTTCTAAGATCTGTAGGCTGTTTCTGGAAATGTCAACAGTTGATACCAAATCGGAATACAGAGACAGACAAAACCCAAAAATATTTTTCTATTTTGATGTCGTCTTATGAAAAAGGTCGACCCTGTACCACTTTTTCCAACTCGATCTGCTCAACTCCGAAAGTGTCCCTGTTCGCACGGTCCGAAAGAAATCTGAAAAGAGTATCCAGATCTGGCCTCGGATCTACAGTCCCGAACCTGTACCTACAATAAAAATATTTTTTTGTTGGGGGAAAGGGTTTTGCCTTGGTCAAACCCCAGTTTTGGAATTAACCTTAATATATGTAATTGAAAATTGCATAAAGGATAACAAAGCAAAACTCAAATTCACCTTGCTTGTAATGTCCTTGTGGCGGATTTGAATTTGTGGATCCACAAGTATGCTTCAAAACATGGAATGTAGAATGGAAGGATGTCTTCAATCTCTTTCTTGTAGATCTCCAACACCAAGTCTTGAATGGATTCTTGAACTTGACAAGGGCTTTGGAAGAAGATGGATGGAGAGATCACCAAAAGGGCACTTTTTGGCTTGAATCCTTCAATGGCCTCCAATGGATCTCCTTCATGCAAATGGATACTTGAGAATGATAGATGCTTGCTTCAAATCTTTCTTAATTGCTTGCTTGGACTTCACTTCATAAGGATGCTTGATGCTTGATTAGAAGACTTCAATTGCTTGATCGTGGTTAGAGAAAATGAGAGGAGAAAGCTCCCTTTTATATGAAATTTGGGAACAATCTTCTAAGGAGGCCTACATAGGATAATTAAATCATCATTTAAGCCTTTAACCCTAGGAGAGGACCTATATTAAATATAATTTAGGAATCAACCAATTTGAAACCCAAAACAGCTGACCCGGAAGCAGGAATAAACTTTTTGTGAAGACCGACATCCCAGAAACCAAAAGTTCCCAGGATTTGGACCCTGGGACAGGGTCGAGGTCGGCCCTGTCCTAGGATAGGGCTGAGGTCAACCCTGTCCTAGGGTAGGGCCAAGGTTGACCTTGTCCTAGGAGGTTGACCCTGTCCCCAGATCCCAGGATCACAGGTCAGAGACCCAGAATGCAGAATTTAGGTCAGGAAATGGAGGTTAGAAAGGCAGGTTAGGGGGGAAGCCATGTCAAGATTAGGAACCCATTCAGAGGTGCTTGTCATGACCCCAAACCACTCACTTGGAAGGCTAAACCAGTCTCCTATGGAAGTGCTTCCATTTCCTGACTATACAATAATATATACCGAGTATAGTGATACCAAGCTAGGGATTGCCGACACAACACGGTATTGACCAAGCAATTTAATCAAACCAAGGCCAGCTAGAATGTTGAGCTGACAATTGATGATTCTGAAGTAAATGATAAGGTTTGTTATGTTGATCAAACAGTTATGAAAATTCAAAGAACATCGGACAACAAAGATTGAAATGTGTTTTTAACACAACTGCCGAGGAAGGTTTAAGCAGCAAAATCAATGATGGAGATTAAGCGGAAAAATCTAAAGGATGGAAATTAAATGAGTTATTATGTCTATATAAGAGACAAGAGATTCATTGTGAATCACATGATACACCTTATGCACATATGTGAATTTTATGCATGACTAATCAAATTGGTTAAAGACATAACTGAGCATTTTCTGCAGACATTACCGAGCGACAAAGGAAAGAGCATTACCGAGCATAATAGAGTATGAAGAATGAGATGAACAGAAGTGAACAAATTGATCAAAGGTATTATGTACTTAGCATAGTTTTGAAAATCTGTAAAATAGAGTTGTATTTGAATCATATCATTACAGTATTAGTTTAACCATTGTTACAGATAAATATCTTAACCGAGTAGGACGTGAAAGTCTGTATTATGACATTCTAATGAATGTTGAGTATTTTCTTATTGACCCCATAGTGAATGCATGGTCAAGAGAGAACTGTTAGTTTTAAATCCTCTAACCAGGTCACATCAAAATGGAATTGTTGAAAGGATAAATAGATCAATTGTGGATTGTACTAGAACACTGATGATTGAAAAGAATGTTGCACAAACATACTGGAGAGAAGTTTTTAGTACTATTGTATACACACTAAATTGATTACAATAGAAGAAAGGTACAAACAAAACACCTTATGAGCTATGTTATGGTTATACACCTAATGTGAGCTATTTTAGAATATTTGGAAGTCGTTATATTCTAAAATATTATCGAAATGATAAATTTGATTCAAAGAGTGATGAAGGAATATTTCTTGGATATTCTACTAAGAGTAAAGCTTATAAATGTTTGAACAAGACATCTAACAAGATCATTGAAAGTGCAAATGTGAGAGTTGATGAATTTTTTGAGAAGAATGATGAGGAAAGCATGAAAGAACTGAAAGATTACAGTAGATTTTTCTGCATGGAAGAACCTGATACTCTATTGACACAGATCCCTAACCTTATTGTGCAACAAGGTAATGTTACCAGGCAAGAGGAAGCAGAGACCGAGAATCAGGAAAATGTTGAAACAGAAGATCATGAACAAGAACATAATGAACCTATAGGAGAACATGATGAAGAACAAATAATTAAACCTATACTTGTAAAATATTTGAGGAGACATCATCCACAGAATTAGATTATTGGAGATAAAAGAGCTGGCATGATGACTCGAAGTAAGTTGAAAGATAAGACATGTTTAATTTGTGAATTTGAGCCTAAGAATGTTAGAAATGCACTAGAAAATGAAGAATGGATCACTGCAATGAATGAGGAAATTGAGCATATACAAAAAAAAATAGACATGGACACTATTACCAAGACTGAGTGATAAGAATGTCATTGGCACCAAATGGATATTTAGAAACTAATAGAATGAGAATGGGGATGTAACCATAAATAAAGCAAGATTAGTTTGCAAAGGGTATGCACAAGAAGAAGGAATTGACTATGGAGAAACTTTTGCACCCGTTGCTAGACTTGAAGGAGTTAGAATACTACTTGCATATGTTGCATATAAAGAATTCAAAGTATATCAAATGGATGTTACATCTTCATTTTTGAATGGAATACTAGAAGAAGAGGTATACATTGAACAACCTGAAGGATTTTTTGATCCTGATCAGACAAACATGGTATGTAAGTTACACAAAGCTTTATATGGATTGAAACAAGCACCAAGAGCATGACATGAAAGACTACACTCCTATCTTATAAGTATTGGATTTATTAGAACAAGTGATAACAAAAATTTGTATTTGAAAGGAGGAAATGGTGATAAGACCCTTATTGCTAAAAAAATTTTGATGATATTATATTTGGAGGAAATGATAACCTATGCACATCATTTGTTGATGAAATGAGGAAAGAATTTGAAATGTCAATGTTTGGAAAGATCAAATTTTTTCTTGGATTGCAAATTTTACAACAGACTACAGGTATCTACATTACTCAATCAAAATACATCAAGGAAGTACTGAAGACATTTAGAATGGAAGAATCAAAACCAGTCAGAACACCTATGGTGACAGGATGCAAATTGACAAAAGAAGACAAGACACCTGAGGTAAATTAGACTTTGTATAGATCTATTATTGGAAAATTGATCTTTGGTGTACACACAAGACCAGACATAGCACACGTAGTTGGAATTGTTGCAAGATTTTCTGCTAACCCCAGAGAATCACATATGATTGTTGTAAAAATAAATTTTAGATATCTGAAGAATACTGAGGATTATGGACTATGGTACAAAAGGGAAGGAAAGTTTATACTGAAGTTGATTGGGTTGGGAACATTGATGATAGAAAGAACACTATTTGTGGAGCATTCTTTATAGGAGAAAAATTAGTTACTTGGATAAGCAAGAAGTAAGGATGCATATCTTAGTCAACAACAGAAGCAAAATATGTTGTTGCTACTGAAATTGTTCGAACATAGCATGGATAATTTTTTTTTGAAAGGAACGAATGAAGAGATCACTGATCCAGTGATAATTTACTGTGATAATACAAGTGAAATAAATATTTCAAAGAGCCCTGTGATGCATGCAAAAACAAATCATATATCTATCAAATATCACTACTTGAAGGAATAAGTACAAGATAAACAAGTTATGCTGGAAGATGTGCAATCAAATGAACAACTTGCAGACATATTCACTAAATCCTTACCAAAGGATGTATTTGAGTAGTTGAGAGGTAGAATAGGAGTTCGTCCCTTGTCTATTGGTCACTAAGATGACTAGGAGGTTGCATCAACCTACAAGAATTTAGAATATCAATCATCTTGATGCAAAGTTGAACTGGAATGACACAGACATATCAGTACACTGCAAGGTACTTATTCTACTGCACTGAACACCAGAGATTTTTTTTGGCTACTGAAGAGCTGCATATTTATTTTTGGCATTGTTGTCAAAGGGAGAGAAGATTCAATGAAATATTTATCCATCAAAGGGAGAAAAGAGAAAGGGAGAGAAATATCTATCTACAGAGATATTCAAGAACAAAATAGTCAAATCTGCAGGGAGAGTCTGCATAGTGAGTTTTTAATGCTAAAATAGTTTATATATTCAAGCTAGGGAGAGCTACAGAATTGTTGCAGTTGTAGAATGAAAGTTTGGTATTTCTATAGCATTTTTATTGCATATTTCATATTGTGTTGCCATCAATGTCAAAGGGAGAGATTGATGAACTACAACTGATTGTATGTTTGAAGTCATTTGTTGATAATAAATTGAGTTACATATATGATGATATACATTATCAGTTAATGTATTGTCATTGATTTCAACTTATTTGAGTATCTTTATGGTAGAAAATATCTATTATGGATTAAAGATCTGGATCAAACAAATTGTATGTGGTCGATAAATAAAGAGTTATGTATACACTGAGAGACATTGAACACCAAGTAAAACATAGTATATACCAAGTATAGTGATAATCAAGCTAGGGATCACCGAAACAACACGGTATTGACCAAGCAATTTAATCAAACTGAGGCCAGCTTGAATTCTGAGATGGCAATTGATGATTCTGAGGTAAATGATAAGGTTTTTTATGTTAATCAAATGGTTATGAAAATTCAAGGAAGATCAGACGACAAAGATTGAAACATTTTTTTAACACAACTACTAAGGAAGGTTTAAGTGGCAAAATCAACGATGGAGATAAAGCGGCAAAATCTAAAGGATGGAAATTAAATGAATTATGATGTCTATATAAGAGACAAGAGATTCATTATGAATCACATGATACACTTGATGCACATATGCAAAGTTTATGCATGACTGATCAAACTGGTTAAAGATAGAACCGAGCATTTTTTGTAGACATTACCAAGCGACACAGGAAAGAGCATTATCGAGCATAACAAAGTATGAAGAATGAGATGAATTGAAGTGAACAAGTTGATCAGAGGTATTATGTACTTAGCATAGATCTAAAAAAATGTAAAACAAAGTTGTATTTGAATCAGATCATTACAATAGCAGTTTAACCATTGTTACAGATAAATCTCTTAACCGAGTAGGACATGAAAGTATTTACTATGACATTCTAATGAATGTTGAGTGTTTTCTTGTTTACCCCATAGTGAATGCCCGGTCAAGAGAGAACTGTTAATTTTAAATCCTCTAACTAGGTCACATTTAACAGTGTGCATTGTAACCTTTAAGAAGGTTGGCTCTTCACTGAGCTCACTTCAGAAGAGTGAAATATTTTTGGTTACCGGTCCCAGGTGGTTTTTCCCTTAGCATGGTTTCCATGTTAAAAATCTATGTGTCAATGTGTATGATTGTTGTGGATTGTTATTTTGTTTTACACATTACTTTATCTACATTGATCGATAATCACAGTATTAATTTACTGACACTTGGTAAACACTGGACTAAAGTTTGAGATAAGATAATACATTTCACCGAGTTGAATTATATGTTTGAAATTGTTTTTATATACATCTGGAGGAATTTGGGACTATAGGATAATCAGGAGCTAACTGATTCACCCCCCCCCCTCTCAGTTATTCTAACAAGGTATTTCTTACAAGCTAAAACTATCATGTTTTAAGCTCTACATTTGAAAGGAATTTGTTTAATATCTATGTCGTTAAGAGGTAAAATGATAAAGTTTTTCATTAAATTTTAGAAATTGAGATGTACAAAGATTTTAAATCACATCATTTAAGCTTGTTGAGCATTCTTTGTTATTCAATTGGAAGCCTATGCACATAAAGTTTGAATGTCCTTATTTCTAAATAAGTCGCACCTTTGCAAGTGCATAAAGACATTAATTTATTAAGGAATTGAAAAGATTTCTACTGTTAGAGGTGCGAAGCACTATATAACCTACATCTTAAGAAAAGTATAACATACCATTGTACAGTCCATAAAAATGTGTGACTTTCTTGGCATTGACTACAACTCTTTGAATCATGTAATTTGTCACACCGATGAATTGAGTCTTCAAACTTCAACAAAAAAAAAAAAACAAGAAGCGTAATAAAATTTGAGCAAAAAAGTATCTAAAAAATCTTATAGAAACATGTAATAATGAAATTTTCAATCACAATAGTACCTCAAATATTCTTGGTGCATGTTGGTGTGAGTCCTAGTCTTAAGGAGTGAAATAGTTGAACACATTATTTTTGAGGTCAATTAATTTTTAAAACGTAAAATTAATAAAAATAGCTGATCAAAAGGTTTGAAGCTTGAACCAAAGCATTTAATGTTTTGACTGACACATATGTCTACATTGTTTCATGAATCTATTCAATATCCAAAATTCAAAATGCATAAGCAAACAAAAGATACAGAAACTATGGCTAGCAAGTATAATGACTTCAAATGATTTGGTTGCAATGTGTCAAGATATGTGCATAGAAGAAGATAAGGACATATGCAAGTAAAAAAACAATAATTGAAGCTTATAAGCATTAGATATGAGGAAGGGAAAGTTCTCATATTTTTTTCAAAAGCCACAGTGAGAATGTGAAAATTTTGACAAACTTCATGTTCACTAATCTCAAATGCAAATAAACTAGGATTCATTTTTAGATCTTTGCGCAATTTTTTGGATGTTGGGCAGTTTCATGAAAAGGCACAAACATCTATGTCATTTAAAGCTTGTAAAAAAATACTAGGCACATGAATTTTAGCTATGAATACCAGATAATGTTCAATAACAAAAATATTAAAACTTAAAACATGATACCATAACATTTAAAAAAAATTGTTACCCAAAACTTCTTGGAAAAAAACTAGAGAAGTTCTACAAAAGCTTTCCCAGTTTAGTTTTTAATGACAGATCTTAAACATATTCCTTCCAAATGCAGCGTAAAACATGACAGTTTAAGCTTCAAAAAAAATGATTTTGATCAATTTTAATTTCTCTAATTACATATGCATAAGAGAAAGGATAAAGAACTGTTGGAAGCTTAAAATTAAAAAAAATAGTACCTTAACATTTTTATAAACATTAGCCAAAGATTCTAAAAAAAATCTTTGAGAAGTACTCAAAAAGCTTTTAAGAAATTTTAAGTTACCTTATAAAATTTAGACTTCCTCATTTTGAAATGTACAAAGCAAAATCAATTCTAGCTATGAATAATAGAGAAAAAAAACCATAACCATTTTAGCTTTCGATGACATAGAACTTAAAACTATTCTTCCCAAATGTAGCTCTAAACATCATAATTTAAGCTTGTGAGGGATCACAAATGACAAAAGTCTAAAAAAAAACCCATAGAAGGAGAAAAGGACAACCGACAAGCTCTTCCATTAACCCACATTTAATGTGAGGAGGCTCCAAAATAACAAAGATCTTTAAAATTTTCCACATTTTGCTAATGAACTTTAACTTCAAATGCACATAAACAACATGACAATTTAAGCTTCAAAACAAAAGATCTCAGAAACAACACAAAACAAACCTTACAACACTACTATTGTTTTCCAAAATCCCTAGCCATTGAATACTTGAACTCACACAATTTGTCACTACAAAACAAAAAGATTTTGACAAATTCCAAGTTTCCTGATTAGAAATGCACAAATAAAAAAAGGAAATTTTAGCTCTCAATAATAGCTAATGTTCAATAACAAAGATCTTAAAACTTTTTTGCATTCTCCTTCACTAATACAACTTTAATTGTAAATGCACGTAAAGAACACTAAAAATTTAAATTGCATGCAAAAGATCTCAAAAATGGAAACATAAAAGAGGCCTCGTAGCACTAATGAAAGATACAAGTAAACAAACCCTTACAGAAACCTTCGAACATTCATACAAAGTAGAAAATGCAAGAACCCTAGCTAACACGTATGGAGACTTCAATGCCTTCTTTTGAATGTGTCAAAACAAATGCAGAGAATGAGAAAACGACAACTACAAGTTGTTTGATTAATGCACATTGAATGTGAACATAGTTTTCATTCAATGATATCCACACCAAAAGAAATCAACAATGGTAGATTTTTAAAATTTTGATTCAATTTCCGTTTCGAAAATTGATTTTTTTGCTTGCTATTTTTTATCGAAGTCGATAGGAACTAAAATAAATAGCCTTTTTTCAATTTTAAAAGTATGCAAAAAATTATAACTATATAAGAGACTTTAGAGCTTAAAAAATTCTAAAACCCTATTGGTTAGACAAATAGCATAGAGGCTTTGCATTCAATCATATCCATGTCAAAAGATGTCTATAATAGTTATTTTTCTTAATTTCTTTACATTTTTCTTTGAAATTTTGTTTTTTCTTCTTGCTCTTGGTCGAACAAATAGAGTCATTGCACCTAATGGATGCAATAGTATATCTGCCTATGTTAGAAACTAAAAGTAAGGAGTATGTTGAAAAGTTTCAAGATATTTCTTAGTCAACATAATATGTTATTGAGAGATAAAATTGCCCCATTTTGTGCATTTTTAATTAGGGAACTTAAAATATGTCAAAATCATTTTGTTTGGTAAGGTCCAATCATGTGAGTTTAAGTGTTCTATTTCCAATGTTTTTGAAAAAAAAATTACAAGTTGTTCCTGAGATAAATAGCTTGCAAACTTAAACTATCATATTTTGAGGTGCATTTTGAACAAAATGTTCTCTGATCTTAGTTATTGAAAGCTAAAATTACTCTAGTTTTTTCTTGTCCTTCTTAAGTTGGTGTGTGTGTTTATATTCACACATTGCAAAGAGGTTTTTTGGTATATCATACTTCATAGCGATGGTTCTCACAAATTTTAATATCCTAGATTTGTCAAGAACCATGACTTCAAATGCACTCTTTGAAATATGTCAAGAGAAATGCACACAAAAAGATGACCTCTTTGCAATATGTCAAAATAAAAGTACAGAGCGAGTCTACATACATCTAGATATGTATATGTGTGTGTGTAGACACACACACATATGTATATGTATATGTATATGTAATTTGTGTATATGTTTATATATGTTATGTGTATATACATTCATAGACATAAGATATATATGTATATATACATATATATCTTATTTCTATGAATGTATATTTGTTTATACATATGCAATATGCATGTCCACATATGTGTGGGTGTGTACATATGCTTGCACATGTATCTATGCATATATATATATATATGTACATGTAATCATATACATATACATATAGATATATGTAAGCATATGCACATGCATTTTAAATCCATCTTGGAAAATGGTTAGCTCTAAACATTAGTGTGAATGATTAAAATTTACCATGAAAGTCTAGAATATAAAATTGGTGTGATGTATTAACCTATAGGAGAACATTGAAATGACAAGTTCAGATTGAAAGATTACTCATCTTAACAATAGAAAGATTATACAAAATATATTATAATTTTAAGTAAATATCATTATTCCAAAAAATGATAATTGAGGAAATTGCACCAGTCAAGTGAAATATACCTCTTCTTTTTTCCAATTGTTGCAGAAGTTTTGAATGTTCAATTCACTTTAGTTGTTCCTTGTATAAGCCTTTGTCTAAGGTTGCCATTATTAATTTCCTAATTTGTTCCTTGCAAGAGAAAATAGAGTTTACAACTAGGTACATAATTTAAACCTTATAAAATGTGCCTTTTGAGAACATAAAATATATTGAAAATAAAAGGCACACCATACAATAAGTAGAAGGTAATATAGGAAAATACAAAGAAAGAAAACTAATTGCAAAATATTTTCAATAGTAGATTATGATAAGATTCATATGCAACGAAATACACAATAATTGCAGCTTATAACCAATAGATATAAAAAATGAAAACATCTTTTATTTTCTTCAAAAGTTCAAACCAACAATTTTAGCTTTGACAAACATAAATATTTTGATGGATTTAAAATTGCTACAAATGTTCAAAACCAAGGAATTTTAATCTTTCAATCACACAACTATTCAGACTATTTCATGAATTTAAATAAGGGTCATTTGTGTTTCAACTTAAATCATGGTCCATCAATCAACAATTTCCTAATGGTTTTGAGTGGGTAAAAGCACAATAAACTGTCACTCTTTTACAAAGGAAAAGGTTAACAACAACAAAACTATAAAACTTCAAGGGCATAAATGTCACATTTCTGTTGAGAATTTGAAGATGATGTAAACTGATGAAATGTGTGAAATATGATGAATTGTATGTCTATAATTTTTTTTTAAAAATTTGAACAAAAATTAATATGTTTTTTAAATTTTTTAGGTCTATTTTTAATTTCCCGAAAAATATTGCAAATCAAGGAGTTTACTTCCCACCAAATCATTATAAGTAAAACATTGTTTTTTCCTCCAATTTCAGAATATTTTTTAGATGACATGATAGCTAGTGCAGAAAAAAAGAAAGAAGTGTTTTTGATCTATAGTTTTCCTGTTATAAGTATTCAAAGTTGAACTTACCTGAAATCAATAGTTTTGTCTCCTGCCACTTTTCCCCTATCAAAACTATACCAAAAACCAAATAAATTATATATTATTAAGAGGACTCTCTTCTCTAGTGTTTTCTATGATTTTAAAAAAATTATGAATTGATTTAGCATTTTTTAATATTTTCCGTATCAATGACTTCTCAAAGCTTTATATACCTACATGTAGTTTTTAGCAAATTTGTTCAACATTTTACATTCAAAATAATATAGAATTTATATGTCAAGAATCATCATTCCGAGATCTAGAAAAGGGTACTTTTATTTTTTTGACATTTTCTATTTTGAGTAGAGAATGGAATAGCACAAGTGCAAACTTCTAGTTTTTTTGTGTTTTTGGAGGTTTGGCTGCCAACATGGCATGCCACCTAGATAGACTTGGCTGAGTCCTACTAGCCCTCGCATTGGCTCGCACAGGAGCCTACTAGGCCATGTAGGTGTCATTCAGTGTTGCGTGGCACCTACATGGACTCGGTCATGTTAGACTCGACCGAGTTTGACTCGGCCGAGTCTAACTGGGCTGAGTCTATCAAGTTAGATTAAAAGGTGATAGTTTATTGTGCTTTTACCTGAGTAAGACTGTGTTCCAAACAAAAAAATTAAGTCCTTGTCCTTGAATCTCCTGCATATCTTTAGATATGTACAGACTATTATAATCAACTAAAAATGGTCTAGCAAACCCATAGCCCCCTTTTCTCAAATATTTGGTCTTAATAAATCCTAAATCTAAGACATTATTGCTAGACTCTAAATTATTGAGCATTTAATCAAACTTGCTTATATAATTTTAATCCTAACTTATTGATTCAAATCATCAAACATCAAAACCTAAACCCAAAAAGTATAAAACATTGGGATAAATCAAAAAGTCCTAGTTCAAAAAGTGAACCCATTCACACATGGGTGTGCACTCAAAAAACAAATAAAACAAATAAAAGGGAGAAAATATCAATTTCGTCTTATTCTCCACAAAGTTGACCAATCCAAATCACTTTATCATCTCACATGGATTGAGAGGAATTGCATCTCCACCATTGGTCAATCTCTTTTGCCTCTTAATCTCAACCACTCATTTCTTGGAATCTCTTATAAAAGGGATAGCTCCCCTTTCTCATTCATAACAAGAAGATTTGGAGTAGAGCTATAATGCTATTTTCACTTTAGAGCTCATTAGTACATTCATAGTTTCTTTGCTTTCATACTAATTTCTTGCATTCTTGTATTGTTAGCTTCATTTCTTAGCTTAGATGACATTTTAGTTTCCTTTCATAGCTTAATGTAGATGCATTGTTCTTCTCATTTGATAACTTAACCTTGCATCTTAGCTCTATTGCTTATAGTTGTTATGCATTTAGTTTGTTAGTTCATGCATTTCTATTTTCAATCTTTCAAGAGAAAAGTATGCAAGTCTATGCATCTTTCTCATCCTCTTTGCATTGAATCTTCCATTTTGGAGTAGTCAAGTCACTGATTCCTCTATGTCCAATCTGACGGATAACTATGAGAATCATACTCGCTTCAACAAAGAAGCGATAAGCCAGTTTTAAGGGTTTTTATGATAATGCTTTGAATCTTATGTGTTTCACTAACCCCTTGATGTAATGTTTTATTGAAGTTTTTGGTTGCAGATATTGATCACACATTTTACAACACACATTTTTGGCGCCCACCATGGGGCAGAAAGTTGTGTTTTTGCCTCATTTTCACGATTTTCTACAATTTTTTTATGAAACTGCACTTTCTATCGTATTGTTGTATGTCCTCTATCATACGAAAAATCTTAGAGTGGTACTTTGTCATATGGGAACAAGTATATTATCGTAAGAGCTTTTATTCTCTGCCTTTTTTCGTATCAGACCATTAGATTTGTCGTATGACAGCTGATGTATTGTCATACGAGTTTTAATGCCATTCTATGTTCTGTACTTTGTCATTTGGAAAACAACGAGCATTTTTAGGGTTTCTCTTGAATTAATTTTGGCTTTCTAGTTTTTGGCGCGTCTTCTATGGTCTTTTAACTATTTATTTTTGCAGAACATTTTGAGGAAGACTCGCTTGACAAAGTTACACTTGCACACTATTTTGATAAGATTATTAATGGTTTGTGCTTATAGGATGCTTGCCAAAGGAAAATTGAGATTACTAACGGTTGTGCTTGCATGTTGCCTTGAGATCACATCAACCAAACAAAAAATGTGTCTTTTTTAGTGGATTTTCTAGGCACCTAGCTTAATTAGAGTGTTGTTTATTTTGGTAAGATTAGACATTAGGGGAGTATGCTCTTCTTTTTTTTGAGAATCAAAAACCCAAACATGTTTGATTGAACTTGAACAAGTAACACTTTTCTTTTGGTAAATGAACATGTGCTTGATGTGTTTGGGAGACACTATGGAGTAGAAGAGTATGCTCTTTTCCTTTTTGGAAAATCAGAAATCTTGACCTCTACTAGCTATCCATTTAGTTTTTGCATTTACCTTTAGAGCACCTACCAAGAGAGCAATGTTTTGGGAATGACCTAAGTGGGGAACAAGCGGACCTAACTACTTCCACCCCATTATAATCAAATGCTTCCTTCAATCCAAAGAGAGGGAAGACGTGGCTAATTTCTATCTCTAATGCTTCTTCACTTGTAGGTCCTCGTTGCCTCAATATTTTCTAAGCAAGAACTACATTTGATTGGGCGCTTGTAGGGCCATTCTTGGTCTTAATCTTGTTTACAAGACTACAAGGGAGATACATTCAACTTGTGTAGGGCCGAGAGGTCTGAATCTTGCATGCAAGACTATACATTTTGGGTGCTTGTAGGGCTATATGTCTTAATTTTGCTTGTGAAACTAAAATGGTTAGTCAAGAATGAATGAACTTACTAGACACTTTTAGATAGAGGCTACCCGATCTACATCTGAAAGTGTCATAATCTTTGTGCAAGGATTGATCCAAGTGGACTTTACCCGGATCAACCCAAGATTTTACACCAAACATATGTATTCCCAAGGACACTTTAAAGCATGAATGTGGCATGGGGGAGCTTATGTGATTAGAGCATTAAGTCTCTTTCCAAAACCCACAACGTGCATAGTCTCAGCAAAAGCCAATATCACTTTGTGTGAGGCGAAGGAATATCAAGTGTGGGCAAAGATTGTGATACTAAGCCAATTTGACTATAGGGTATAATTATTTGGTTCTTCACTCTTTTTTCTTGATGTGCTTGTACACCTTGAAACTTGACATATCCTACAAATAAGAACACTTTGACAACATAAAATAGCAAATGTCAAGATATTTTACCTCAAAAATTAGGCAACATTGTCTAAAATCTTTCGTGCACAAGTGGCAAACTGCTCCAGAATCTTTTGTCATTTTATGCCATTAAATTTGTCGTATGATAGAACATCTAAAGGGCATAAAATCATATGAGTACTAGTGTATTATCATATGTGAACCCCTGTATTGTCGTATGAGACCTAAGTTGATATCAACCCAATCTTAAGACAATAAAAGAGAATGCTAACAAGTAGTAGAAGTAGATATAACTATGAAGCATATCATATCAATAAATACACAATTATATTTAAAATTAAATCAATTATGTTGATGCAATAGAATTGAATCAACACCAAACACCTAGAAAGGAAATCAATGCAAATCAAAACCTCATTTATGTGTATGCTTGTAATTGACCTTCAAGAAAGATGTAGATCTTGAAGGTATGAATGTGGATCTTCCCTCCTTGATGGAAAACTCCACTATCTCCTTGAAGAAAGAAGATAGATCTAGAGGAAAGAATGCATGAATGACACAAATCCTGAATGCCTTGAAAAACTCCTTCAATTGCTTGAACACTTGTATGCTTGAATGCTTGATCTCCAATGGATGCCTTGAATGTTTGTAAGAACATGAAATTGATTGCTTAATTGATTACCTACTATTTTAGATTACTTGGATGTTGTTTTATTTTTTGTTCAAAATGAAGTGAGTAGGGCCTCCCATTATACCAATTTCACGACCGAAATTGAAAAGGGCCGACTAGACAAGGTGGTAAAAGATCTTGGAACCCCAAAACGGGCCCAGGATCCTGAGAATTTCCACCTCGGGGGGAGGCTGACCTCGATATCACACTAGGGGCTAGAAAAACCTAGGCCTAACCCTAAGGGTCTAGGTCAGCCTTGGCCTACCCTCAGATGATTTCAACTTGAGATTTTGTGCTCGGGGTCTCAGGGAAAGGGAAAACATAAGCATAAATAGATAGAAAACAAGGGTACAGACAACATAAGGGAAAAAGGGGACATCCAATCATTATGAAGGAATTAAAGAGGGCTTAGGAAATCCTATTAAGGAGGGCTAAAAGGTCTTATCATGGGTGCTTCCATTTTAAGATGATACATTTAATAAAACCATAAACAAAGGTTCCCTATAGTCAAACATCAATTAATGAGTTATCAAGCTATTGGATAATGATGGGGACAAGACATTGATTAATAAATGGAGATCCATTACCCTACTTAATTTATCCCATAAAATTATAGCTAAAGTATTGGCCCTTAGACTAGTAGACATCCTTCCAAAATTTATTAGCTTTATGCAAACAAGATTCATCTAGGGTAGATACATTTTGGAAAATCTAATCATTAGTTGGGAAGTTATCGAATGAGACAAAGCTTCCAACCAACGTATAGGAATTCTCCTACTAGATTTGAGAAGGCTTTTTATAGGGTTGAATGGTGCTTTCTAATGGTGACATTTGAATCTTTTTGGTTTCCCAAGAGGAATCTTTGAATTTTTTTCAGATCAAGTAGATGTCAATTAATATTTGTTAGATAAATTGCCTCTACAAAGGCCACTTATGAAAGGTTGTCCTCTTAGCTTTTCCTTTTTTGTGATAGCTTAAAATTTAATATTTTACCTCCTAAGGTATTCTAATTTTTCACCTAAGGTTAGAGGCTTTAATCTCCCCAATATTGATGACCTTTTAAACATTCAATTTGTAGATAATATTGCACTTTTTATTAACCTTGAAGAAAGAAATGTGGATAATATTATGCATATACTTAAATTGTTTTGTAAAGTCACTTGAGCCAAAATTTCTAAGGAAAAATATACTATGCTTAGTTGGGATAACTACCCCCATATTGGTTTAAGAAAGATTGAATTTCAATGGTGAGGTCCTAAAAAGCAATTTAGGTACCTTGGTGTTCCTCTTGCTGTTAACCCCTACTTGAAATATATGTGGGATTGGATTAAGAATAAAATAGATAAAAAAAAAACCTTGTTAATGGAAGAAAAAACACCTATTATTGACTGGAAATTTTTAGGTGTGTCAAAAAAACAACCTTTTATTGTTCCTCAGTTTGGTTACTCAGTGGCTACTAGATAAATAAAATCCAAAAAAAGATTAGAAATTTCATATGGTCAAACATGAAAGGAAATAAGAAAAAAACATGTTATAAAATGAGATTGGTACTACTTAGAGAAGAATGAACGATGTCTAGGATTAAAATTTCAAAAAGCATGACATCTATCTAGTTGTCAAATTGATCTTTAAAGATTTAAATGCAAATCAACCTTTCAAGGTTCTTGTAATGAACAACAATTAGTCACCTATTTCAAAATAAGCGAAGAGTTGGAAATAACTACCTATAAATGACATTTTTTTTGGTAAGTTTTGGGTAACACTTGCCAGATCCAATGTTTTTAAGCATGTGGAAACTGTGGGAGATTACTAGGATTCATATGTAAACTATGAGTTAATGGATCATAATAGGGGCACATTGAGACTTGATAGATCAATATGGTGGAACCTTTCTAAGCAATATAATCCCCTTGTTTTATTGCAAGGATTCTTGGTTAAAGCTTGATGCCTAAAGGGTATCATATATTTTAATGACATCAACTAGCTAAAAATTTGGAATGATCTGAGTATTGAGTTTAATCTCCCTCCTTCTCATTAGATGACACATTCAATTCTTAGGGAGACTTGCAATATCATACAATTACTTATTTATAGATTAAGTGACAATGTGTTTTTTGAAAATATTACATGGAATGATTGTTCTAAGATAGCAAATAAAATAATTTACAAAACATTGATTCACTCCCAGGCCTTCCCAATCACCTAAACAAATGTTGGAATCTTATTTTATCTAGAAATAGATGGTCTAAATGTTTCAAACTTCTTCGGTCTAGTAGTATAGAACTAACAATATCTTGCTTTAAATTGCTCGTATTTCAAAATATCTCTCATTCTAATCCATCTTCCATGAACTAATTATGTACTTTTGGTAAGCAGTTTGAGAGCATAGGACATATTTTCTTTGAGTGTTTGAATGCAAAATATATTTAAAACATGTTTTTTATATTGATCTTGTGGGTTGCGGGGATAAGGGTAGGGTCAAATGGCATGACATTCTATTTGGTTGTGTGGAAAGTTTTAGTCATTCTTCTAATTTTTTATAGCTTATATTGGTTTCCAATATTTTATGGGCATTTTGGAAGGCTAGAAAGGAGGATATTTTCAAGGGTTCTACGAGAGTACTTATTGAGTATATGAGAAGACTCATTTTTTACAATATATCTATGCAATTAACAATTATAATGGAGATTTCAAAAGCCACATTTTGTAAGTTGTTAAAGGAAGGAACTATGGAGATCAATAAGACAAAGGTAAAACATGGAAGGAACTTCCATTTTAGAAAGATTGATAATATGTCATATATGAAACATTACTTATGATTTAAAAACCTTAACTTCCATAAAGTACTAAGGTTACATGTGAATCATAGAAGGTAACTTCACAATAGAAGGGGTTAGATCTAGTGAAGACACTGTAGATGGTGACAGACCATGGATGATAATGACACTCACAATAAGAGAAAGAATATTCAATTGATTATTGAAAATATGTTCTATTTTCATAAATTGTTTAAGTATAAAGATTGTGTGATTATATCTATCATTACACATAACTATTGCATGACTATTGCGTGAATATAGTTCATTTCTTAAGTCAATACATAGTACATATAGGTCTATTTTTATCAAAACAATGCTATACCATGTTGTTTTGTGCAATTTGGAAGTGGAACTATATATATTTAATGAGCTTTTAATGTAGTATGTTGATAAAAATATGTGTGGTCTATAAGAACTAGTATAGTATTAGACCCTGTGTGGTCAAAAAATAGATAATACAACCTTTTTCAAATGAAAATGTAATTTTTTTTTGATAAGCTAGGGGCCAAAGTCGTTAATTATATTAATATAGAAGTTAAAAGATTACATGGTTGTAGCTTTTCTGGAATTAACAAAATAAAACGTAGCTGCTAAAGAAAGAGCAAAAGACCAGTGGGAATGAAGGGGTTCTTATCTTAGTTCTCTCCAGCTCTGTTATCTACCACTAGTAGCAACGCAGCAGGGTAAATTTAATACAAAATTTTTACGAAACATACTACAATCAATCCCCCAACATTGCAATTTTCTCCTCTTTACAACCACGTTCCTCTTTTCTTCTTTCTTATTATTTAACCTTCTTTTCTTTGTTTCTCTTTTTTTTGTTATAGATGACGAAACCCCTAAAAATGTGCCAAAAACTCCAGATCCCTCATGCCTTCAATTCCCACTTTGTCCACCATCTCATCAACTAGGGTCATATCATGTGCTACTTTCTAGTTTTCAACTCCATAATAACTACATTATTAGAGTTGATGAAAACTCAACCCTACATCTCCTAAGAATCACCTGTATGCAAACCTGTCATAGAAAGAGAGAAGCAAAAGCTATGGAGGCCAAAAATAATATATCCATGAAAGAGGAAACATCATGTGCAAACAATGGAGACAAAAATCTCAATACAATAGTATCCTTAGATAATTAATAATTACAAAGAGATCAAACCTTATAAAGGTGATCAAAACCCTAAAAGGGCAAAACATAGGTTGCATGATAATAATTAATTATTATATGCCTAAAGTTTAGCTTAAGTAAACTAGAGATAATAAGTGACTTAATAATTAAATCAAAGTAATTTAATTAATAAGAGAAATAACTAATTACTCTAACACCCCCCTTAAGATAAACTTAGGGAGTAGCTAAAACCTAGAAACAACTACTGAAAGCAGGAAATGGGTTCCGACAACATGGCCTGATCAGGTACCCAAGTACAAAAAAAAATCTTTGTAAAGAGGAAAAAAGGAGAAAGCCCAATGGGAAAACCACCTCTTCGAAAAGAGATGAAGCCTAGTGAAGAAATGAAGAAGCCTCCAAACTAGAGAATGTCCTAGAAAATAGGAACAAAGGATGAACATGAAGAACACAACTAAAGCATGAATCTAAAAACACTATCAAAGAATAATTGCTGGAACCTCCACTGTAATAGAACATGATTAGGTATAAAAGAATGTAATCTGCATGAGTGCCCTCAAATGACACTACTCAAATCAAGATGGAAAACAAAGGAAACCATCAGAACTCAAAGATACAAATGGAAAAAGACACCAAAGTCTAAAAAGATGATCAAAAGATGGAAAGATGCCTCAAAAATAGGAATGAAAGAGTGTCCATATGGTAAATGATCCATCTCACTAAAATGCATAGGTACCACAACCACTACATCCACCTAGTAAATAGGAATAAATACTAAATACATAGCTCACTCCATCAAACCAAGGAAGCATTAGAACCAACAAGAGATACCCCCCATAATGTTGAACAGGGAGAGGCATGACAGGTACATTAAAACAGACTACCAAGAATAACTGCATGAAGAAGAATCTGGAACATAGAATTTGCAAAAGAAAGTACAAACACATATAAAGGATGGTGTGGTGGAAGGATCGCCATCTTGACACTCATCATGAGGCCAATATTGTGGAAGGAATACTCACTTGAAAAAGGTAGATCAAACCCCCTCGTGGCCCTTTATAATGTAGTGCAAGTACAAACAGACACAAAATGTGCAAGATCCCAAACATGCAACAGATGACACTTTATCTCAATGCGTTTGTAAAAAAAGAAATGCTACAAAAATAAATGTCTACAATGCTAAGGAATGACAAAAATTTGTAAGAACATGAGTAACAGCTAAAAAGGAGTCATCCTGTGCAATGAAAACAATCCTAGGACCTGAAACATCCAAGATATTCACTAGATTGTAAAAAAGTAGAAAACTAAAAAAATATACCTGGAGTAGATTCTGGAAATGAGACTCATACCAAAATAAAGAGCATAGAACTAGCTTTCCAACAATATGCAAAAGTCAGAAAATGGAGTCTAGATGAGCAAGATATGCCTCCCGAAGTGCAAAAAGGAACCCTAACTTTGACTGGCAAAAACAAGTGCAAAATAGTAAAATCGGGAAACCAAACTTGCAAAAAAAGCTCAGGCTCGGAACCAAATTTCCGACGATATCTTGTTTTCCTAAAAACGCTTCCGTTTTCTCAAGATATGAGCAAAAAATTGAAGATTGCTCCAAAACAAGAAGAGACCCAAGAAATCTCGACTAAAGTTGGTGAAGCTCGACTAAATCTGGCGATGCCACTAAATATGGCGGGACTGCCAAAATTTTGGCCAAAATTGGCGGAGTTGCCATGAAAAAATATTTTTAAAAAATAAAATAAAATAAAATAATAAAAAAAAAAATTCACTACCTCAAAAAGTGTGCCCAAAAAAAGGGTCGTACAATAAAAAATAAAAAATAAATTTGTTTACCTCAGAATGCAACTATGTCCAAATTGGATGTGTCATATATGAAAATAGGGGTTTTGGGCCTTTTGAGCTCAATCGTGACGTTCATTTGAGCCCAAAGTGCTCCAAAAATAAAATCCCCCCAGATCCACAAAAATATGAAATAAAAAACCTCTTGAAAGTCACAGATCTGAAGAACAAGGCCAAATCTCTCATGAAGAGAACAAGTGTATGAAGATCTGGAGCTCTGATACCATATTGAAGTTGATGAAAACTCAACCCTACAACTCCCAAGAATCACCTGCATGCAAACCTATCATAGAAAGAGAGAAGCAAAAGCTATGGAGGCCAAAAATAATAGATCCATGAAAGAGGAAACATCATGTGCCAACAATGGAGAGAATACCCTCAATACAATAGCATCCTCAGATAATTAATAATTACAAATAGATCAAACCTTATAAAAGGGATCAAAACCCTAAAAGGGAAAAACCTACGTTGCATGATAATAATTAATAAAAGAATTAATTATTATATGCCTAAAGTTTAGCTTAAGTAAACTAGAGATAACAAGTGACTTAATAATTAAATCATAATGATTTAATTAATAAGAGAAATAACTTACTACTCTAACAATTACTACTCAATTTAATGCATTCAATGCATCTATCCCAACTATGTGAAGGGTGATCCCACAATAGTGGGTTACACTTCTTTTCATGAAGAAAAATGTGTGGTCACTCAAAATGCATAAAAGACATGTTTGAGCAAATGATTAGTTTTGCTTGAACATGCTTTAACTATTTGAGAAAACCCACACACATCATGGGGTTCAATCGAACACGTGATGTCAGAGATTTGAGCGAACCCCATGATGCAGGGGGTTCAATCGAACATAAGGTTCGAGGAACCCTTTTTTAACCTGTGTTTTTACTAGAACAATTTAAAATCCCAAGAATATAATTATTTCATCATTGTTAATTGTTAATCTGGGCTCCACACAAGGTTTATAGCGATTTCCCTTGGTTGATAAGGTGATTTTCAACTACGATCATGCAACATCACCCGACAGTTTGACGCCACTATACCAGGTGCACCAAGTTCTCATTTTCTATGTTCATTTTTTCTTATATGTTGTATGTTTTTTTTAATTTTAGCATGTTATTAGGTTTTCAAATTTATTTACGCAAGTATATATGTTTGGTTTTTCTAGTTTTTAATTGTTTTATTATTAGACAAATAAAATTTCATATTTTTATAAAACTTGAAAAAAACTAGAAAACTTGAATTTTTTTCTAGAAAACTTTAGAAAATATTTAGAAAACCTTATAATTCTTTTTGAAACCCATTAAACCCTAGTTTGATTATAAAATAGTTCAATTAAGTGTTGGTCATGTCCCAATCATTCATATGCAAACACTCAACAAACCATATAAGAGGTTAATATCATTCTGAAAGTAGGAGTTATCATAGTGATTAGCTCAATCATACATCAGTTATACACAGGGTCAAAAGATCATACACACATCACAAGTGCCATAGTGAAAAGTCATACACAAATTTTACAAGTAATATAGTCACCGACTCAAATGCACAATACAAGTATAATTTAGCACCTAGGTTATATATACATCATATTTATATAGTTTGAATGATCCACACATGTACATATAACATATTTAAATAAATAAAAGTTGTACAATTTATCTAGTTTTTTTTAGTTTATTGATCTGAAAGTCTAATATATATGTCAAAATTTACATCTAGTTGATTTGAGATTACATTTTTGCAATCATTACCTTTATCTGATTTACAATTTATGCATGTATGCACAATGTAAAATCTATGTTGGATTTACTATTTATGCATGTGTATGTTATAAATTGCATGATTTATAATCTAATTTTGGTGATATACATGTTTTTTCTCATTAATTATTATTAAAAGACTATTTAACCTTCACCATTTAAAAAATTATAACTAATATTATTTGTAGTAATGTGCATGCTTTTATTTATCACATTTATTTGCATAACCCATGTACACTTACATAATTTATTACAATATGTTACCCCTAGATGGTCGACCCTGCTCATGCACTAGGACCTGATTTGCTTGATATTTATGCAATTTATTTATTACACAAATACAAGGATTGAGAGGCTCAAATCCACCATACTGACATTTTATGGGGTGTATAAGGGCACTTGCATTACTATTGTGACTAGTTTAGAGTGACTTACGGGCTTCTTGAGTAGTCATTCCTCCTATACCCCATATATTGTACATGATACTTTTCAGAGGTTGAGGGTGGAGATCACGGGTGATGTATCCTTTGATGGGGTCCAACATTGCATCATGAAGTACATCATCAAACATGTGGTGTTTCTTCATTATGATAGGAAGGCCAAGGTGAAGGCCTACCAAGTGACATGGGGCATTAATATGAAAATAACCACTCTTATTTTACTCCTATTTTCTTGCTACATACGCTCGTTATCCTAAAAAAAATAGATTCTATTGTATTTAGTACAACCATTGTACATTGAGGTCCATTTGGGACTCGACATCAACTACCTTGATCTTCCTGGTCATGTAGGTCAACAACATGGTAGACTTGCAGACTACGATCAATATCGTAGAGCTGATCAACCTGCGTTAACACACAAACATTTGGTTACCCAGAGATTTGTTGCCATAGCACCATCCCTTGAACTCATAGTAGACAAAGTGGTCATTGCTTTCCAAAAGGAATCAATTGATAGGATTGGAGATATTGCATCCACAACTAGTAGCATTACATTTGATACACTGGGCACATATAATATGAGTCGACCCCGATCCAGAGCTTCTTCAGGCACATCATCTAGCACATGGATCAATGATCCTTATAGATTTGTTGGAATCTTGGTGCTATAGGGGTTGCGAGCTATCTCAGGAGGTGATCAGTAGGCTCATATGTCTTGTTTTTTCATTGAGGACCTTTTATAAGCATATTCTTTTATTGCATCCTGCCAACATATACCACTATAGGAGGTTTGAGATCTGTTTAGAGATTACCACTATAGGAGGTTTGAGATCTGTTTAGAGATTTGTGTGTTGTAGTACCACCGATTCAAATGCTAGGTTATACATATAATTCACATCACTCAACGCAACATGACCCACCTACAGACGACTTCACAGTTGGATGGGAGGAGATACAAGCTTACCAAGTCCATATCGCATATGAGTGCCTTGAATCATTTGAGGAGCATCAGCAGGGATTGAGCAAGATTGGTTATATGGAGATGTTATTTCACTCAGACTCTTCACTACTCCCCTCTGAGATGCATAACCAACTACACTCATCATTACTAGAGATGGTTAGGATCAAAGATGTCACAAATGATGCAACTAATGTGGCAGATATGATGGTAGCAGATGATCCTCTGACACTTGATACCAATATATTTAATTTGATTTAATTTAACATGAACACTTATTTAATTTTTAGTTTAAATTGTACATGAAGACTAAAAAGATTAAAAAGAGAGTAGGGAGACCTAAATAGACTAAAAAGAGACTATAGAGACCTAAACAGACGAGACTTTCTTTATTTCTATGATAGTGTACCAATGCTCTTTCGTATTTTTTTTTCCATATCAGGTGACCATTTTCATGAAGCCTTCCTTTTCCTTTTCCTTTTATTTTTCATCTCCTTCCTTCAAAAAAATGCCCTTGAAAATTCCACACCAACAAAAAATGTCTTCTTTAATAAAAAAAATGTAAATTATTTTTCTATTTTTTTTTTCAATTTTTTTTTTTAAATTATATTTATAACTAAACGTTCTTTTTCTATAAAAAATTGGTCGACCAGGGGTTGTAGCGAACATGGTTAGTTAATATTACCCATGTTTGATCGAACATGACAGTTATATTAATGTTTGTGCAAGGTATGTTTGATCGATTAGGGGTTTGTTTGAACCCCTTTCATTTGAACATATGCTCATTCAAACCTATCTTCCATGGACTTCTCACCCAAACTCTCCAACATTATACAAATTTTTGGCCTTTGAAGCTTTGATTGAAGGACAAACATAACAATATTGATAAACCCGGATGCAAGACGGTGCTACTCAGAATGAGCTTTCCAATGATTATGATATTACTATATATTGTATTTATTTTGCATATGTATTTTTAGTTTTACCAAGCACAAATTTTTCACCATATATCAACTTCTATGTTCAATTCTTATGCAAAAATAGTAAATTAAGTAAAACAAATTCAAAAAAATATCCAGGCATTAGGTTTTGATGTCCTATTTCCAACAAAAAATATAAAATTAAATTTTGATACATATAGAACAAGTTATGCGTAAGTGAACGTATGTCTAAATTATAGTTAACTTCACTTGAAAACTTAATAGAATAAAAAATATTCAACATAATCAAATGGAACCAATTGCAATCACTAGATATCAATATAACAAACCTAAATATAAAAGAATCACATTTTTATCCCTTTTAGAAAAAAAAAATTGTGCGGTCCTAAGTGAATTCGACTCTGTAAAAATGTTGTTTGTTGTTAAAAACTAGTTTTCGAAGGATATGAAAAAATGTATACAAATCAACTCCAAAAATAATAATAACAAATATTTAGAATCTATATGCAAAATGTCACAAAGCGCTAGTTTACATTATTTTCAAATTCTTAACGGTTTAGAGGCAACAGGTGTTCGAATATGAAATTTTTTTTTCAGAATGTTCATTTTAGTGTCAAAGTTGGCTAAAAAGTGTAACCACTATTATGGGATCACCCTCAAATTTTACACTACTTAACAAATTCAAAATTTTATTCCATTAAATCAAAATAAATTTATCTATATACATATATGCATGCATGTTTATTTATATATTATCCACTTTTTGAGATGTCCATCCTCTGACAAAAGTCAGGACTATCACTAGGAATAACTCCTCCTTTCTATTGTAGACAGAGAAAATGTGTTCCTATCTTTTGGATGAGACTCTGCTGAGAAAGTTTTGGAGTGCCTCTTTAGGTGACCCAATACGTAGAGAGCCACCCAAGATTTGGGGGATAATCTCTTTACTCATATGAATGCCCTCTTTTATATTGTTCCCTCTTTTATATTATTTAGGGTTACACACATGCACGCACACACGCGTACACACACACACATGCGCACGCGTGCGCACGCACACACACACACACACACGCACGCACGCACGCACACGCACACACACACACACAAACACACACACACATGCACATGCACACACACACGCACACGCACACACACACACACACACAAGCACACACACATACACATATAAATACACATACATATACATGTAAAAGTATATGTACATATGCACGTACACATACACATACACATACACATACAAATACACATATGAACATACATCTATATATACACATAAATATACACCTACATACATACTTGCATACATGCATGTATGTACATTCTTTGATGAATATAAAAATCACACTCTTCTTATAAAGGATATATTTTAAAATTAAATACACACACACACAAAAAAAAAAAAAAGATCTTATCAAATCAATGATAACAACGACAAAGAGAGATTCAAGATGTGAAGCCAACATTAACTACTTAAAAAATCAAAACAACTGGATAAGATGGAGGACAACCATAATAATAGAGTAATGATGATGTTATGATGTAAAATATTATTATACCTACAACACAAGAAAAGTATCCAATATTCACATGCAACAAGGCATAATATCATGTTTGTTTGTAGTTTCATGGAATCATGATGTCTCATTATTATCCCTAGTTTGTTTCCCTCTCTTTGGTAATATTTTCTCTCCTTGTTCAACTAGGGTAACTAATATTTTTATCCACCTCATTTAACCGACAAGGAAACTGTTAGTATATTAACCACACCATTTGTAACATACTATAAACATTCAATAAATAATAATTGCAAAGATAAGAAATTGAATCTATTTCTTTTAATCATCATCAAATTTGATTTTCTCTTTCTCCATATCATAAACAAAATAGACCTGTCTTAAAATATAAGCATCCTCAAGTCACAATCTCGATAACATAATACAAATTGCATAGAAAAGTATTTCATTTTGAATTTTGTAAAACAACATAAATAAATTAGTACAAAAATGGGATGTGACATCTCCTCCCCCTTAAGTGTTAGCATTGGACTTCAATTCAGATAGTGATTTACGGATATGCAACAATTAGAGTCATTTTTCATACGGTCAATAATGGTGATCCCATTCCATGATTTCAATTATTTCCTCCACATGTATATGCCTAACTAAGGACTGGTGATAACCAGTCATGCATTTCACCATAGTGTTAACTGCTCATGCATTTCACTGAAGTGTTAGTTGCTCATGCATTTCATTGTAATTTTATCTCTAACAATGGTTTCTTTATTGTAATCAATAGAACAATCAATATTGAATGAACCAATGAATTAGTTTTCTCTAATGCTCTATTTTTCTTTCCGTGTATCTACAAGCTTTCTTTTTTTCTTCCTAGCTAGATATTTGTGTAGCTAAAGCTGCAAAATTTTACATGGTATCAGAGGCAAGAAGCTAGGAGGGAGAAATGTAAATTATTTTTTTAGGTACTGAAGATCATATCTATTGCAAAGAATGTAATTTCCAACCTCTTTTCTTCTCACACCATACAACTATTTTGAATGGAAGCCAAAGATTTTGCTTCAGCTTAGAAGTAGAGGCTTGTATAAAATAGTCATGACAATAGAGGTTGAACCAAATTTTGTAGTTGAGAAATCCAAATATTTCAACCACATGGATGAGAAATTTGATCTTTAATTCTTATCCATGTCTCCAAAATTGTTGTTTCATGTCGAAGCATGCACAACTCCAAACCAGATTTGGACTGCGTTGGAGGCTCTTTTTGGGAAGCAAGATGAGATGCAAGTCACATCCTTGAAAATGAGTTCAAGTCATTAGATATGAGTAGTTTTTAAAATATTCAAGACTTCTTCACAAAGTTCAAGGCCTTATTGCTTTAGATAAAGGAATTAACAAATCAAAGCAAGAAAATCAATAAATTCTTGCTATTTTATCAAAATTAGGTCCAAAATATGTTGTATTTGTCTATGCTTTTCACACAATCAGGCTTAAAATAGGAGCAGGTTGGAAGATGTCCACTCTTAATGCTTTTGTTGAGTCCTCAATCATGAGCATGATAAACTTGTAAAGATGGACACTTAAAAAATTTCCAAATATCATGCTCTTGTTCTGCATACAAGTGAGAAGAAAAATTCATAATCCAATCAACAATCCAAGACAAATAAGAAGTCAGGCGAGCCATGTCATTTTTGTGGCAAGGTGGGACATACAGTTCAATAGGTGTTGGATGAGACTAGAGGCTTTAGAGGAGGCCATGCAAGAACATCATATTTCAGCCCCCTATGTCTTCTTCATCATAGATAGGCCAAGGCCATGCTTTTTTCACATGGGCCTTGCCTTCATCTTCTCCTTAGTGACATACCGTGTCAATGGACCCTTCGTGCCCCTCCTTTGTCAGCATTATGGGAGGGTTTATGCTCTTCATGTAAATGCTCCCTTAGTTTCACAACTGAATAGTTATTTAGGCTATTGTCACATGTATTTTCAACTAGCAATTTATACTTGCAAGGTTGAGTAGTGTCGTAGGGGTCACTTGTATAAATTCATGTGTCATGTGTATCCTCTTCTTATAGATATTTTGTTAGAATAACTAAGAGGGGGGGGGGGAATCGGTTGGCTCCCAATTATCCTACAATCCCAATTTCTCCCAGATGTATATAACAACAATTTCAAACATATAAATCAACTCGGTGAAATGTAAACTGTGATCTCAAACTTTAGTCCTATACCGAGTAGCAGTAAATCAATACTGTGATTACCGATCAATGCATATAAAGTAATGTGTAAAGAAAAGAAATAATCCAAAACAATCATACACATTAACACATATATTTTTAACGTGGAAACCCTGCTAAGGGAAAAACCACCTGGGACCGGTAACCCAAAATATTTCACTCTTCTGAAGTGAGCTTGGTTAAGAGTCAACCCTGTTAAAGGTTACGATGCACACTATTAAATGTGACTTGATTAGAGTATTTAAAAATAATAGTTCTCTCTTGACCAATCATTCACTATGGGGTCAACAAGAAAACACTCAACATTCATTAGAATGTCATAATAAAGACTTTCACGTCCTACTCGGTTAAGAGATTTATCTGTAACAATGGTTAAACTGATACAGTAACGATCTGATTCAAATACAACTCTGCTTGCATATTTTTAGATCTATGCTAAGTACATAATACCTCTGATCAATTTGGTCACTTCAGTTCATATGATTCTTCATACTCGGTTCTGCTTAGTTAATGCTCTTTCCTCTGTCGCTCAGTGTTGTCTGCAGAAAAATGCTTGATTCTGTCTTTAACCAGTTTGATCAGTCATGCATAAACTGTGAATGTGTGTGCATCATAGCATCATGTGATTCATAATGAATCTCTTGTCTCTTATATACACATCATAACTCATTTATTTTCCATCCTTTAGATTTTTCCGCTTAATCTCCATCATTAGTTTTGCTGCTTAAACCTTCCTCGATAGTTGTGTTAAAAACATGTTTCAATCTTCATCGTTCGAACTTCCTTGAATTTCCATAGATGTTTCATCATCATAAAAAACCTTATCATTTACCTCAGAATCATCAATTTTACTCGGCCTCAATTTGATTAAGTTGCTCGGTCAATGTCGTGATGTTTCGGTGATCCCTAGCTCGGTTATCACTGTGCTCAGTATACACTGTATTTACTAGGTGTTCACTGTTACTTGGTGTATACAAAACTCTTCAATTATCAACCACATAAACTTTGTTTGTTCCAAATCTTCAATCCCTAATAGATGTTTGTTACCATAATGATACTCAAATAAGTTGACATCAATGACAATACATTAACTGATTAATGTCTATTATCATATCTGTAACTCGGTTGACTATCAACAAAATGAATTCAAACATACAATCATTTATAGTTCATCAGTTTTGCCTTTGTTTGGCATCTATTCATTATTTTTGGGCACCCATGCATATTGTTGTTTTATGTATCTTTGATTGACATATGTTATGCCTTTGTTTGTCATCTGCTCATTGTTCAAGTAGTGTCATTGGGGCCCTCATGCATATTGATCTTGAACATCATCTTGGTTTTAGAGGAGGTTCTTCATTCAACACTATGGGAGTTATCATTTGATAGTTTTCCATGCTTTAATTGTGTTTCAGAGGATGTTCTTCTACACTTTGTATAGTTGCATCTCTTGTTTTAAGAGAGGAGGTTTTGTTCCCACTGGGTTTTCCCTCTTTCATTTCAATAGTTTTTATTCTCCTTAGTCTTGGGGGGGGGGGGGGGGGGGGTNGTGTTAGTCTTGGAATTCAACTCAAACAATGATTTATGACTCTGCAATAATTAACGTTAGTTTTATCCTATTAATAACGATGATCTCGTTCCATGATTCCAATTATTTCCTCCGCATGTATATGCCTAACTAATGACTAGTTGTAATTGCTCATGCATTTCACTATAGTGGTAATTGCTCATACATTTAATCATAGTGGTAACTGCTCATGCATTTCATTATAGTGTTAACTACTCATGCATTTCACCGAAGTGTTAGCTACTTATACATTTTACCACAATTTTCTCTCTAACGGTGGTTTATTTATTGTAATATATAGAACAATCAATATTGAATCAATCAATGAATTAGTTTTCTCTAATGCTCTATTTTTCTTTCTACATTTCTACTAGCTTTCTTTTTTCTTCCTATTTAGATTTTGTGTAGCTAAAGCTATGTGACATCTACTCCCTTAAACATCATTTCCTTCGATGACTTAGTTCAAACTATGGTTACACATTAAACAACATTTTTTCACAAGATTAACTTATTCAAATTGGTAGAACTCTCATAATCTTCCCAAATGACAACATCTTCTCAATAATTAAATTTTCTTGAAAAAAATGATTCATTACAATTATCTAACTTATTATTAGCCGATAGGCTATTATACATGGGGATTTCAACAAAACTTGTCTCACGCGTTGAAACCAGTCTCAGTTTATGGTAATGGTAATCCGGTTTTGATAAACAGTTTCTGATCGTCGTAAACAATTGTATCTGATGGAGATTTTATTTAGTGTGACAGATTTGGATTTGTTAGTTATCTGAAAGATTTTGATTTTGATTTGATTTTTCCATTAGCTCCAAATCGAATCAGATTTCCTGTATGAAATTAAATCATATCTCTGCGATCAAATCAAATATTTTGTAGTCAATATTTTCATTTAAATGCGTGTCTTCAATTTTTTTGTTCTTTGCAAAATGTTTACAGTTATGGTCAAAAAACACTTTGGAATGGTGAAGTGGTTATGGATTCATTACACCTTATGGCAGTGGCAAGGAAAATAGCTGCAAGGAAAATTTGATATTTATTTTAATCTACGATTGGTGTCTCTCTCCTATGGAGTTTCCTGCTCAGTCTTTTTCGCAATCATCTATTTGATCATCATTCTTACCTACCTCTGTGTAGTTTAATTCTTACCTACCTCTGTGTAGTTTCGTTCTTCCTTGTTATTGTTTCCTTCGCTTCTTTATATCGTTGTTCTTTCCTTGCTTAGTTCGACATGCTTTAATCTATTTATATTGATGTTATTTGATTGAAAGGTCGTCACTTTTTATTATCATTTCTATTTGTACGCAACTACTTTTCCTTCATTGTTCCTTTCCATTTTACATTTGTTTTTGGTAACGACTCATAATATTTGTTTGTTAGTTCAAGTTTTGTTTTATTTAAAAACTTCTCATTGTATTCCAACTAGCTCCTCTTTCTTTTGCACAATATCTTTTATCGCCTCTTTACTCAATCTATCGCCAGAATATAAGTGCGCTATATGCATTTTGTTCAATAATTTTGCTGTGTATTCTTGGTTTTTTGTGTTTTAGTCCCTATTTCCTTGAGGCATTTATTTTCCTTTATTGTGCCTAATCCCTTACATATGTGATGATTCATTACATTTGTTTGTTCACCAATCATCCCTTCACGCCGAGGCTTTCGAAGCTATCCTGAGGTTGAATCAGTGGAGTTTTCTATAAAGAAAAGTAATGACGCCCATACCAAGGCCATAGCTGTCCCTAGCCTATCAATGTTACGATGAGATGTTAGTAGGTCGTAGGAAGTCAAAGATGCTTGTATTGGGTTGGTCACACAATGATGGGGGGTTCTTGAAAGTGGTTCCCATGTCGGTCATTTCCTAATTTCTTTAGGATGTTACTTTCTAAAAATATTGGAGTGCACCGATAGATTGAAGTAGTAGCTGTACAAAGATTGGTTTGGTTTTATCCCAGAGATGGAAGCATAGCCCAGAGTGGATCACTGTCATCCTCATAATCACTACAATGATTAGCTTTGAAGGGAGTGGTGGAGCACCTTCACACAATTCTGTGAGATCTTGATTCATAGCTTCTCTTAAGCTAAGCTGACTGTGTTGGAGCAGCATAATGTCGTTTGGCTCTACCTATACTCATATTTGGAAATTATTGGTGCCATCGCTGAGTTTTTCCATTTTTTATGCTTCATTTTCTATTTAGTAAACCTGGTGGGAATTATATTTAGGCTTCTACTTTTGCATTAAAACTTGGCAAGTTTAATCTTTGGCATTAGGAAATGCCTGAAATCTTTTAAAATCTGCATCTCAACATGGTCTTTGGCATAAGGAATTGCCTACATAGTTTTGGCGTTGTCTAACATGGTATATGCTAGCTCAACCTTTTTTAAAGACACTGACCTACAAATACATGTTTATCGTATGTCCCTCTAGTATCATTCTGGTGAACTTTGTCAATATAAAAAAATAACAATATTCAAATAGATTCTAAATTTCCCTATTTAATGAATTAGAAATTCATTGTAAATCGCATGTAGGTGACTATGTATGTTAAACGTATGGTGCACAATACTTTCCAATTATTAAGTTGTTTATTTTGAATCATTGTAATGTCATGTCAATTTTGTGATTAAATACTATTTACACTCAATTTGGGGCCCTCAAGGGAGATCCTTGGCTATCCAGCCAACTAAACCTCAAAGTATATAAGAACAATTTTAAATTTTTTTCTCAAGTATGGCCTTTGTAAGGCATGCTTTTTAGTTTTCTATTTACACGTTTCTTCAATGGAGAATGACAACTTTGACCATGCCAAGGGATGAGTTATGTTCCATAACTAATTGTAAACAAATCCATATGGAAAACATGTTCACCTTTCTCTCATTTGTCTCTTTATTTCTGTTACTATCATTTATCGTTATCCGACAATTTGGCGAGAGTATTCTTCTATAATCGATTATGGCATGTTAATCATAATTTATTATTTTGGAAGGTGTAGTGAAAGTGGATGAGATTGTTATTGATTTAGTTGAATTTTGGTACACAAGATGTCTAATGCCTCTAATTTTTCTTCTATTCAAGTGAAACATTTGTAAAAATTATAAGAACAATTTTGATGGATCCATATTTTGCACATCTACAATACAACTAGAAGTAATGCCTTTTGCTTGAAGAGCTTCTCTGAAATATATCAAGGAAATTCCTTTTTCTTTCCAACAGCTACAAAATCTACCTCGTGATTTTATTTTTAATGTTTCTTTATGTATTTTCTTTGATCACTACCTCACTGCCACCTTTATCAACAAATTTTTTTAAAAAGGCACTCTAGATTTTAATGCATTGATGTCCAAATTTGATTTCCTCCTTTAGTGAAATAGGAGTGGGGCATGGCATGTTTGAATAATATTTTTCCATTAATACACACATTTCTTTTGAGAGTCAATATTTCTATATTGCCATCCTCAAACATTGTTAGAATTGTAGACACTCGACACCTACCGTGTATTGATAAATTCATCAACAAACTTCATGGTAGAATACCCATGGAATTAGGTCATTTACATCCGCTAATAAGATAAATCTTTATAATGGAGACAACAACTCTTTACAAGAGAAGTGAATTGCATTGCAATATCATTTGATAAATATGGATGAAGGTGGTGGGTTTTTTCATTAAACAAGTTTATGTACCCTTAAAGGGAATTAATACATAGTAGGAGAAATAGAGTGTTATTGACATGCTTGTTAAAGCGATAAATCTTGTTCTTGTGATGGTAATTGACCCTCCTAAAGTCATTGAAAAGCTTCATAACCACATTTACATGCTAAAAGTAGTAGAAAAACTGCAGACCTTTAAGGGAAATGAAACTATTCACGTGTCCATGCAAATTGTCAATTGCAGATCATGGTGGGAAATAAAATTGTTGTTGCATTTATGCAAATGGGGAAGCTAGAAGATTGTGTTATTGACAAGGAGAAATTAAAGTAATCGCGAACTTAATAAATGAGTTGATTAATGATACAAGGCTCCTATGGTCTCATCGTCATCTAACTCTCTATGGTTAGATGATAAAAAATAAATTCTTTCTCATGAGGACAATCCAACATTTAAGGAGATTAAGTAAACCTTGATATAGCCAAAATAAGTGCAAAAGCTCAATTCACCAATACATAAAAAGAAAAAAAATACAAATTAATGGAAGGATTATACAAGTTCTCGAATATTTCAAACCTACAACCTTGGAAGTGGCACTAAAAAAAAGAAATAGAAGAGTAAAAAGGAATGGACGAGGAAGAAGATTCCTCCCCAAATAAGTGAGTATTTTAGAAAACTTGTGTTTCAAAGATGTTGGTGAGTTCTTGTCATTTGGAAAAATAATTCTGTTAGATTATTCCATGTCAAAGTAGGTAATAGAATTTGAAATGAAAGGGAAAAAAAATAATTACTCTTGGAAGTAAAATGAGAAGAACAATTTTTTTTTTGAACCAAATGAGTTACTGTTGTGTATTTTAGTGAAAATGTTATTTGTAAACATTTTGAAACATTTCACAGTCAATACCAATAGGAACTCTATGATGAATTCATCATTCATGAATCCATTTTCATTTAGGTGTGAGTATTTTCATTAAGGAGTGTTCCATAAGATCATTTCAATTTGCGTCGCTATTTTTCATTTATTAGATATCCATTGTGTGAGTTATCAAATGTATCATCAAGTAGTAGTAGAATGCAATAATACTTCAAATTAACTTTTGAAATTTATTGGTACATTTTCACTAATAATGCATCTATTTAATTAATTATACTTAATTTGTTTTATTGATATGAGAGGTAGTTTTAGAAATTAAAATTACTCAATCTTTGTTCTTTAACAAAACCTCAAGGATGTGATGGTTTAAACCTTTATAATCTTAACATGAAATTACAAAAATGATTTGTAGGGTTTCAAGAAATCATTTGTGTCATTCTAAATGCATCACATTTATCATTCTAATTGAATTATCTCTTGGTATTTGTGTAAAATTATGCAATATATATGTAACTAATAGCACGTGGAATTTTCAAACCTTGACGAGTTCCTCTTTTAGAATCAATTATTTGGGCTTGTTTTGTGCATATATTCTAAATTCTTGTTCAATATTTATGTAATTTATGAAAATTTGAATAGTGGGAAGAAGCTTAGGGGCCTTGCTCTCAATTGCTTTTCCAATGTATTTGTTCTTTCAAACATCAATTTTTATATATTATTTTGATTGATGTCTCTTAGTTGTCCTCAAAATTTGAAAAACTTTTACCATCCTAGACATTTCTTGTCTTGTACACATTATCTTATGTTTAATAACTGAAATCACCATTTCATTGTAGAAGATTCAATATGAATCATAAGATTTGCAGCTAACGATGTCTTCTTTCTCTCTGTGTCTACTATTTTGTTCAAGTTGTATTAAAATACTGATTTACTTCACTATAAATAATAAGGAGTTATACACTAATGCTTGTCACTTCCATTCAAACCAACTCATTTCATGAATTATGCTTTTGCAAATCTAATGGAATTATTTTTTCTAGATTATTGTAATGAATTACTAGAAATCTACAACTTTTCTATTTAAAAGTTTTTACAAATCCTTATCCTCTATTATTAAATACAACGTTGTCGCTCATATATAACTTTTATGCTTTCATTTTATTAGTTTTTAAATAAGTAACTGAATTGAACTATAGTTTGATACAATGTTATGTAGAGAAATATAAGAATCAAAATTATAAAATGAAACAATATGAATTTTGGAAACCAATTAGTTTGTTTACAAAATCTTATTTAAATTGGCAAAATGTTAAGTGCAAGACGTAGTTCAATTGCTTAGGTCACCTATGTAAAAGGAGGGCACTTCAAAAATAGTAGCCATTTCTGAATTTTTGCAAAATATTTTTTAATTTGTAAAATACTTGTTTAGGTGTATAGATCAATTGAATATTGTGTTAGTTAATTTAATTAACAAAGATACTAGGCATGGACTTCAATTTCTCCTACTTCCACACCATTATCATGATTCTTCTATCAGTTAAAAATGCAAGTGCTAGTAAATAAAAATTGTATGTTAGGTTTTCCCATTTATGATACCATCCTATACCTCTAAGAAAACATGCAAGTGTATATATCAATTGGGTAATGTTTACCTTTTAATAATATACCATCAATAACTTGATATTATTCTTAAATTAATTGTTTTTATTAAAAGATTTGTGACATCATTAGAGTCAACCCTTCTTCTGATATAAATGTACTAATTATCTATCTTACATTTATTATAGTAAAATCCTTTTTTTTTTGTTACTGTGAACCATTTTTCGAATTGCCTAAGAATTATTTCTCTTAAACCCCAAAACCCAAAAAATTGCTTCGCCTTAATCAATCTAAACCAGAGCTTCTCAATATAAACCAGAGCTTCTCAGTTCATTTTTGATGGAAAATATTATGGTTCAGTTTCGCCTCTTTACATATAAACCAGAGCTTCTCAGTTCATTTTTGATGGAAAATATTATGGTCCAGTTTCGCCTCTTTACATATAAGCGAAGCCTGCACGTATTTTTCTGACGAGGGAGTTCGCTATTGGCTCAGGTAGGTGATAAATAAATGTTCAATCAATTGCGTTATTCGTCATTTGGGTCTGTAAGAGAAATGGAAACAGTAGGAAGTAAATATTGGCAAATTGTATACTGGAGCATTATAAGGGTATGAAATGCAGATGAACAATATTCTTTTTTCTCGGTTAATAGACAATACTCCCATTAGTTATCTAAATGTTACACTTATATTAAGTTTAGAAGCCAAGTTCAAGGTAGTTTTATTCTACCATAATTTATGAGATACATCCACGCTATGCTGCCGTGTTGCACATGTTTTTTAACACAGGAAGCATGCCCAACTAGACTTAGACCCAGGTTATCATAATGGCAGTTAGTACCTTAATCAGTAGACCGTGGCCTTCAGCACGGATGCAGATAAAATGTTTTTTCTGTGGCAAGTTCGAACAATTAGATACGGATGGAGGATAAAAGACCAAAGATGAATAGCTATGTGAGAACCAAATTTCAAGCTGTTTCTAGAAAGGCTATGGATTGGAGTATAAACAAAAAGACCTCCAGGCTTGCTGTTGGCCCTGAGCCTCTCAATGAGAAAGTTTCAGGACGTGCTGCAAGACGAGTACATAATGTGGCTGCTGCTTTGACTTACCCAGTTAGTGAAAATTTGACTGAAGGAGGAATATGGAGCAATGAAAAACTATCTTATGAAAAGACACCTGCAATGATGGAAGAATGTCATCAAAATGGGGGTACAGTGGAAAGGGAACAAACTGGGGTGAACACTGCAGATTCAACTTTTCAATCCCCAATTGAAGTGTGTGCACCCCATGAAGTAAAAAGAGAAGGGAAAGAGCCCCTGAAATATCTTCCGTGTACTATTCATCAACAGAATATGTTTTTAGGTGGATCTTTAATTGCTTGTGATGCAAAGGTTGATGAGCGTGTTGAGGTACAGAAAGAAATGCATAGCTCTGAAATATCTTCAATCATTCTTACTTATAATTTACTTCTTATTGATTGCATCAAGTTCGCAAAATTGGACAATGGTTTGATGCTTATTGAGGAAATGATTCAGAAAGGTATTCGTCCTTCTATGAGCAGTTGTAGGGGGCTTTTGAGGACATATTTACAGACAGGGAAACTGGACACTGCACTAAATGTCTTGGAAAAAATGTTGGAGGTAAGGCTCTTCCCCACAACATCAGCTATTTACAGTCTGGTACTTTTTCTTTGCAAAGAGGGAAAATTTGATGAGGCTTATTACCTACTAAGCATATTAATTAGCAAGGGATTTTCTCCAAATGCGTTTACTTACAATGCGTTGATTCTAGGTTTGTGTGAATCAGGCAAGACTATTATTGCGCTAAGGCTTTTTCGCTCCATGAAGCAAAAAGGTTGTGCTCCAAATATGTACACTTACACTGCTTTGGTCCATGGCTTTAGCAAAGAAGGTAGATGGGAGGAAGCTTACAGTCTCTTGCATGAGATGAGATCCAAAGCTGTTATTCCAAATGTTGTAACATTTGATATAATAATTGAGGGTCTTTGCAAGCAAGGCAAAGTTGAGGAGGCCTGCACAGTTCTTGATATGATGGTTGAGAATAACTATTCTGCAAATTTGATTACTTACAACATAATGCTTTATGCTCTTTGTAGTGCTAGGAAGTTTCAGAAAGCTTGTCAGTTAATGGATCTGGTTTGTGAGAAAGGTCTTCTTCCTGATCTATACAGCTATGCTACTACCATAGGATGTCTCTGCAAGGCAGGCCAAGTCATAGAGGCCCATAGGTTGCTGCAACATCTGTTTGCAAATGGTTGTGTCCTTGATATTGTTACATGTAATATTCTCTTGAATGGTTTATGCCAGAAAAGTAGATTGGATGAAGCTTATGCATTCCTGCGAGATCTGGAGCACAAGGGTTTTTGTCCTAATTTGGTTACATACAATACATTGCTGAATGGTTTGTGCAAGGCACAAAAATTTCAGCAAGCATTTCATCTGTTTGTTCAGATGCCCGCAAAAGGCTGCAGTCCTGATATTGTTTCTTATAACATAATGATTTCTTCACTTTGCAAGGAAGGCAAATCTCTGACAACTGTGAAACAAATTTTGTGTAAGATGTTTGTCGAAGGTTGTATGCTAAATGTAAGGACTTTTACTTCTTTAATATATTATTATTGTAAGGTTGGAAAGCTCTGGAAGGCCTTTAAGCTGTTGAATTGCATGCTGAGAAAAGGTTGTCTTCCTACTGTTGTTACCTACAATGTATTATTGGATAGCCTTTGTAAAGAGGGTAGATTACAAGAAGCAAGCAAGCTTCTTATTGATATGTGCAAGAGAGGATGTGCTCCAGATCACATTTCTTACAACATATTGATCCATGCATTTTCTATGTCAGGTCAGATGTCAACATCGGATACAATCCTTAGAGATATGTGCTGTAAAGGTTTGACACCAGATGTTTTAACTTATGGTGCTTTGATTCATGGGTATTGTAAGGTAGGCAGAGTAAGTAAAGCACTTGAGATTTATGGTCAAATGCTAGTGAACGGATGCTTACCAAATATGTTCATTTATAATACCTTGTTATATGTTGTATGCAAGGAAGGTAAAGATCATCAAGCATATAAAATTTTATTAGACATGACAGTTCATGGACATTGGCCAGACAAGGTCTCTTACTGTATGGTAAACCAAATTCATTCGAAAGAAGGCAGATTGTCTGAATCATTTGAACTGCTAAATTATTTGATGGATCATAGTTGTTCTCTACTCAATGATCAGAGATACAAAGCATAGAAGGAAAGCATATGAGTTCATCCATGCATTGATGATGTAGAATAAGTTGCACTCTATGGAACCTGGGATAGCTGGTTTTATATGTACAACACATAATGGCTCTGCTGTAGTTTGGGCAACAAAACTGATCAAACGCCTATCTGTGTGCATCTATGAGATATCTCAGATATCAGTTAATGATGATCAAAGTGCCAGTTACATACAAGAGCATATTCTGAAGAAAAACTTTGATCCAGGATCAGCATTGCTGTTTTTAAGGGATATATAATCATATCGATCATTAATTGGGAAACCTGCATCTGGAAGGAAGTTTATGGTTTTCCGCATCAGTAATTGAACATAAATATCTCTATTTGAGAAAGATTTCTTGTTTCCACTCTCTTCAATATTTTTGGAATTTCTGTTTTAGAGTTCCTTTTGACCTTCACTTATCAAAGTAATAAAGACTAAAAGCAAGCACCTGTATTGTACTAGATTCCACACACTTGTGATGAATACTTTGAAGTTTGTATTGTACAGAGCTTGGTCTAGATGGACCTCTATTCCAAAAAGTTACTCATGTTGGCTATTGAACAGTTTGGAGATCAATAGCCATGTAACGGACAGAACTACTTACTAAAGTGTCAACAAGATTTAAGTGCAGCTCCTAAAAAAAGAGTTTGATGCAGAAGTTCTGTAGTTATACCATGATTAGAGGAGACCTGCACCTGGAAGCCCCTCTATAGATTTGTGCTTCATTACCAGTTTCCATTTTTTATAACTAAAGGTTATTTAAATACACTAACTTCAATTCTTTTTGTTATTTTACTTTCGAAGACCATTTCCAGTTTTTTTTTTTTACTTGTAGCCATTTTGAATTACATATTTGATATTTGTAGTCTTCTAGCAAAATGTTTTTTAGTTTTAATAGTACACAACTCTTCTCTTCTTTTTCATATGCTCCTTTTTTAAGACAACAGCAGGTTTCTGATTATATTGAAACTAATGGATAGATACAAACGAGGAAATGCAGACCTTGGTACTTGGACATAAATTCCAGCTTCACAGGAATAATAATTCGCAGTTTTGAACAATTAGTATTTGCATTGAATTTTGAAAGATCAACCTATGCATTTGATATTACTCATGATTGTCTATTTGTCAATGTATGATGCGAGCTCAAATGAGGGGAATTAATTTTTAGACCGTTCCATGATTTTTAAAAATATTGCATGAAAATTCTAACTACAATTGAATCCCAAGCTTGAGATCAAACACAAATAACAATAAACTGAGATCAGCAGTCTGCAACATTAAACTATTCACATGATTTTCTAAACAACTGGTGATACATAATCATATTAAGCGATTCAGAGACATATTTTATTAATAAATAAAGCATAAAATGTGAATGATTATGATTGTCAGCTTTGGGTGTTATGTGTATGCCAAGCTCTAATGTCCCCTTTTGGGATATACCTGATTTTTGCCCAAAAATAGCAATTCCAACAATACAATTTATTTACAAGGAATATTTTATAAATAAATTACACAATTGTGATAAAACTTGAGAAATTTTTAATTAATTAACATCAAATATTATGATCATAGATAATTCCTATACAATACAAAATATCCTAAATGCATTTTGACCCATTCCATAGCTATTGCCAACAATCAACCATATTATGAAATTTGATGGGAAAGCATGATAGGGCGCTGGGAGACTGTCCTCAATCAAGCCCAATGGCACAGAATGAGCCTCTGAGTCATTTGGCCCCTTAGCCCCAGGTATTGGCACGTCCATCTTGGGGTTGGCGTACTTGATGAGGGAAGTCAGGGAACTAGTACTGCTGCATCTCTCTATCATATGTTTCACATTGATTCCAAATGTGATTGCTTGTTGGCAATCAAATAAATAAATTACTAATATATATCTGGAAGAATTGGCAATTTAATTCAATAAATAAATTAAAGGTTTTAACAGTTGATAAATAAATAAACAATAAATACATTCGTGCTGCATACCAATCACTTAAAGTTAAAGATATTATACTCTGCTGTATCTCGCTGTATTATAATCAGAATCAGATTGTGTTTGATTGATGCCTCCTCCAAATGAAGGGTCTTCCTTTTATATCATCTATGGAGGATTGTATAGTCACAGCCTTTGTTTGTATCCACCTCTTTTTCATGGGATGCAATTCTCCAAGTGGATCGCTGTCCAAGACTAACTGCTGCCCCTTAACTAACATATATTTATTGGTTTAACTGCTGTCTTTGTGAGTCACTTATTACACAAATGACTTGAGCGTTTAGGCCTTTGTCTTGGGTGTTAATAGGGAAGTCGGCCAAATCTCTGAACACAAATTATTGCTTCTTGTTTCGGGATCGCCTCTTAGGAGTGACTAGTCACCGCTTAAGGATAATTAACACTATTCATTCAAACATTTTACGGATCAGATTCTTTCTTGCTTTCCTTAATACTTATAATTGGATTAAGGTGGTGATTTATTATACTTTATTATATATTTTTCCGTATTTTTTTATAGTGGGGGCATGACACAAGCATTTTATTTTATAGCAAAATAGCAGCTATTGGGGCTGCATTCATTATATTAATATAACAAAAAGAGTACATTTATCTGTTATCATCCCTTTGGAATAGAGTTCTATGACATAGCAGAAAGGAGAAAACAATCCTTCCATACAGACATCACTAAAACACTTGCACATCTTACTCTTATCATAGGCTCCTAAAACGAAATGGAACATCTTGTATACAAAATCTACTTTAAACCTTTCCACACATTCCATACTTGAGCAGACCTCACCATTTTAGTTTTTCCTTGCTCGTTTCCCAGACAGAAGCCTTTGACTTGTAGGTGCACTCCGAGACGCAATTGGCATGATTCCCTAGCTCCACAGGCTCTTCCTCAGACACTACTTTTTGGCCAAAGATTTCTGCATCATCCTATTCTTCCTCCACATTGTTGCTCTCAAAATCTTGGGCATCCTTATCAAAACCCACCAAGCCTTCATCTCAAGTGTGTTTCTGCAGCCAACCGCCCTTTTCCTCTTCTTCCAAACCCAACATTAGTTTCAAGAAAGACATACTGCGCATCATCAACTGCCTCCTACAAGGAATCACTGCTGGGTTAGGGTAATGACAGGGTATTTCGCCACCTCACGCCATCACTTGCAAAGAACATAATAGTCCTTCGGAAGAAAGATACCTAGGTCGATATCCACATTTTCAAGCACATCATCCAACCCCCCAAGTAAACTACCCCTGACCGGCTTTTTGCAAATCTTTCTTACCCATAGATTAAAATAGCGCCGATATATCGTGGATAAGTAAACTTATCGTGATAAGTTGGAGGCCGCAATAATACACGTAATTTTATTGCGGATTACATATCGCAGATAAGTTTCAAACTTATCGCCGATAAAACATGAATTTATCGCCAAAATATTGACGATATTTAGCCAAAATATCGGCCGCAATCCGTTAATAGGGACTGACAGCCCAAAAAGCAGTCATTTCACATTTTTTTGTTTGCCAATTGGTGTTTGGGAGAGGCAAAAAGGGTTTGAAGTAGAAAAATGTGATTTGCAGCATTTTAGAGCAATTTGTTGTGGATTTGAAGTAGACTTCTAGGGCTAGACCCCCTACCACTCCAGTAGCTTTTACTAGAGCTGCTGGGAAGGGGAAGAAGAGGATGTAGACTATTTTGATATTTTACTTGTATTTGCTTATAGTTTTACAAAGACAATTTGCTCTTTTTAGTTTGCTTCAAAGTTCAGACTATCAGACTATGGCTACCAGCCATCAACATTCCACATGAGGATGCGATTTTGTACCCTATTTGCATTTATAAATATATCTAGACTCGGCATGTTTGGTTTGTTTACTCATTTACTGACTCATTAGATGCATCTCCTCATTGAATTTCGCAGGAAAAAAGCATTTCTAATTAAATTTAAGCAATTTTTTAAGTTCCCGATATTTTCCCGATAAGTTGCCGATTTATCTCCAATATTTTCCCAATATTTTTTTTGCCCTCAGCGATAAGTTGCTGATAACGATATTTTGAACTATGATCTTACCATCTTCTTCGACTCACCCGCGCCAAGCATGGTTGCTAGAAACATAACAGAAACATCCGAATTCACCCTGTGACGGTGGTCATGCCAAAGGTAGTCCACCCCAAACACCATTCTTATTGCATGCAAAATCAAACAATGGTCTGATTTGAAGATTTTCCTTAGTCGCTTGTCAGAGACCTCCCCTATAAAATCCATTTGTCTGTTTCACCCTAGCAATCTCACTGGTGTGTCTATTGCCAACAATCGCTCCTGTCTACAGATCACCAGTTCAATGACACAAGGCATTCTCATAGAGCAAGTCACGGTAGTAAAAAACTGAGAGTTCCCTCCAGGCAATCAATATTTCGTATGCCCTTCTCCCAAAGCGAAAATCCATCTCAGTAAATCATACCTTTCATCTGCTGTGAAATCCTACTATCCTGCCGTTGTTTTGTACTTGCCAAATACGATGCATTGAGGCGGGAAAGGTGGATGCCAACATGGTTAAAACCTGCGTCAAATGGACCCTTAGTCCCCCACAGAGTTCACACCAACCCCACCCTCCAATCGGCCCACTTCACTGCATAAACTATAAAGGAAGGTAAAAAAACAAGTTCCCCATATCCACTAATAATTGCCCATCCCATCACCTGCTGTTAATCAATACAACATAATCTTTGCCCTCAGCCAAATGCCTCCTTTGCATTTGCTTGCATCATGCCTCCATCTCTTTCCACTACTCATCCTTTTTCTGTTTATTCTGCCGCCACTTTGGCCAAGTCATCTGCCATCTCATTTCCCCCTTTGTACACGTGGGTGATTTTAAAATCCACAAATTTGTCAATTAACTCCCAAATCAAATTTGATTCACTTCTGAATTTTTCAATTAGGGCAAGACCTTTGTCTAATCGCATTAACCGTCATAAGGGAGTCACCTTCTAGATGTTATTTCTCCACCGTCAATTTGATTCCATGCTTCACTCCAGGAAGAGCCACTCTGAATTCTGCATTGTTGTTTGTCATCACACCCAACATAGTATTTTTGTTCCGAGTGCTTCCTCATTTGATCCTGAGTGACAGCAACCAACACCACTAAATCTCGGATTATCCTTAGATTTTTTAGTCAAAATTTATCTTGATCCAACCCAACTCCGGGGCATCCCATTTCACCCCAGCTCTAGCATTTGTGAAAGATTAGCCTTCTAAACCCCATTAACGGGGTGCTCAAGCATATTTTATACATGGTAGCAGTGACGAGGAAATGTGCAACACCCAGAGATTCATATTTTGCTCACCGCTATTGGAGATGTGATTGCTGGTGTATACTTGGATGGGTATTGACCTTAACTATTCCTTTCTTAGCTTACTTTACTAGGACACCACACTTAGCCTTCTTGAAAACTATTACAATAAGTTAATTTTGATCAATATAAATTATCTTACTGCTGTATTGATACTAGAACATGGTTTTTTCTTATTAGAGTTAGAGAAGTAAATATTTTCTACAGATGATTAAAGTTTAAACAGTCTATGCACATATAGACTAAAAAATGACTTTAACAGAATTTCTTACTTAACTGCTAAAGTGGCATATCATCATGTACTGAGTTTCGAGGTTTTCATTCATTTATAAATTATGATCTATTATCATTAGTTGATTGGTATATAAATCTTGATGGCTTGATGGTCATTTTACCACTAGTTATTACAGCATGAATAAACATCATCAGGGGAAAAGTAGGGCTACCAAAACTTCTACGTTTATAGTCTGTAAAGCATTTTGGAGGCCGGATATTGTATGGCTTAGTTAACATTTTTCTGCAAGTTGTGTTGGACTTTTGTTAATCGTTCTTTTTATTGAATACACTTTTATACCCCTTGCTTATCATTTGGAATAAATACACTGCACAGGAGATCATAATTCCATGCCTACTACTTATAAGGTGGAATATTCTTTTGAATCTACCATTAAACTGCCAATTAATGGTTTGACACAGGACATCCCTTGCTCACCAGCAATCTTGCATCAGCCATTCTGCTTTCTTTTATGTGTTTCTTGGTTTGGAAGATTCATTTCTGGGCACCATAGTTGGAGTGTCCACATCCATGGGTGTGATTCAAATGGTTTCTGGAAGTTTATAAGAATTGGTTGAGGTAGCTTTGCTACACCTTTGCATAAGTGTTTCTGTTATTAATTCTCTCTCGGATGAGCTCTCAGTCTGTGCAGTACCAATTTGATCTTGAAAAATCTTCTCTAGCTGATAGGGGCTAGTGTAGTTCACTTTTCATCCTTACCTTCTAGGATCAAGAGCACAGAGACCTAACACTTGGGTCTGCAACCTATTATGTACTCTTTAGGTTAATTTCAAGTTCAAATACAAAAGGTTTTCAATTTTGTGCCATAGCTTGAGGCCAGTATTAACCTTTCCCTGGGATGTCAGATAGAACTGTAACATGTCTTTCAAAGGGTTCTTTTGCTTCGCCTTAAGCAGATTATTATGAATCTAGAAGAATGCACCAACATGGGAGATGGCTTCAGATTTCTTGGGTATAGTAAAAGTTCTGTTATGCCCTGATGAGTATATGTATGCATCTCCGGGTTCTTTGTGATCATTGTTTGAAGATTTTGGATCTTTGATATTCAATCTTGTGCTAAGTTATAGGCCTTTCGTGTTAGATTTGTTGGCACCAAAAGTTAGTTCTAGAAAGCTATAATAATTAATTGTGCATACATGGGTACATTGGGAAAAATAAAGTAGTTGGGCCTACGAGAAAGCGCTTGATAAGTTGGCCTAAAGAGGGCCTACGAGAAAGCGCTTGATAAGTTGGTCTAAAGCATTTAATGCAAAGGAGGGTCTTGCATGTCTATATGAACATGTCTCCTATTCATTTTTAAGGATGCATGTCATAGTTGGTGAATAGAAGAGCTAGCATGTTTTCTGAATGATCAATGTATTGTTGAAGCAATGCATGCAAATGTTGGATGAATAGAGAGGCTTGTTTGAGATATATCGGTGTTCTGTTTATGTGTGTTTCATTGTACGTTCATATCTTTCTTTGTTATTTGTTTCATGCATAAGTTAGCAGAGAGTTTCTGATCCTCCATTTGCCTAGGGTGATTGGCCCCCAGGCCGATATGTCAGTTCACTAGGTTTTCTAAATTATAGCTAATTATTCTGATGTGCACAAATGTTTATGGCTAACATTTTGGTTCCATTGTTGAGACTCAAGTAACCTGCACATGATGCAAGGCGTGTTATGACAAGTAACTGCAATGAAATAATTGCTGGTTGAAGGAAAAGATTTTAGAGTTTGTGTGCCAGTAGACCCCGGTTGGTGAATTGCTGCGGGGATGTCGCGAGCTTGTGTTCAATAAGGAGTTGTATGATTTATTTTTTGCTAAATTGCCAGATCATCTGTCTGAATGGTTGTCATCATGGGTGTGTGAGCCCCGATGAGGATATCAATGCACAGTATAATAGCAGCTTGTAAGTATTGATTGATTACAGAAGTTAGATCTAGTCTGGACATGTGCTGTTGATGTGTTTGTAAGAGGTGCTATTGGAATTTGTATAATACTTTTGTATTAACTACATATTCATCTTTTGATGAGCATCTTTGCAAATTTTTGACTGCCTATCAGTGTAAGTGTCATGCCCCGTCCAAGTTGCTACCAATGCGATACAAATAGCTGCCTATTTCCAGCGATTAGGCAATTAAAAAGTGCTTTCAAAGATATTGGTGATAAGCTCACTAGTTTTCATACGAGCGATTTAGAATAAAGAAGAATTAAATTAAAAGTAAACTATAAAGGCAGCTGTTGAATAAGAAAGGTTGTGACTCCTTCAAAGAGTAGTTATTGTATGTGAAAGTTTGTGACTCCTTCAATAATAAGATATAAAGGGAGATCATTTCATTGTAGAGAGGACCTCAATCAATTGGGATATGAAGTGACTTGCAAGTAAATAATTACAGCCAAAGAGGACACAAACCCTCCAAGGAAAAATCAAGATATTTAAGGATGAAAAGCCTTAATTTCTCCTATCAAGTTGTTGGACTAAAAGCCATAACTTGTCTAAATATCAAATGCAAACATTTAAGGAAATAGCTGCAAATTGGAAGAAGAAACATAGCAGAAAATAAAGATAAGATTATTTGAATATGATAATAAAATTCATGATTTTGCTTTAAGTTATATTTATAATTATAAATGCAATTATCATTTTAGAATTTGAAATATTCTTTTAAGGAAAAAAAATAAGCAATTTTCTAGACAGGGACATTACAAATGGTATCCGAAGAGCAATCTTGCCAGTCTGCTGGGTAAAGCAAAATGATGGATGGATGCATTCTAATCAAAGAGATTTGAAAAGTCTACAAAAGGAAGAGGACATTAATCCTATTCAAGAATTATTGTACAAACTTGAGGCCCCCAAAATTATTGACAAGTACCAAAGGTTGTCAGATTATTTTATAGTCTTCCCTTGATGAGTACTTGGAGGCACCTGCGAACCATTATCTTAACGAAAGAAATCTCTATGAATACATAAGAGAAATGGCCAAGAAGGAAATCGAGAAGCAAGATCCAAGAGAATTATTAATTACAGCAGAAGAGAAGTTAGAATCAAAATCACAAGAAGTTAGAATCAAAATCACAAGAAGTTGCTAACACCAAAGAAGAAGAAGAGCCAATATTATGTGTCAAAGACATGTCAATAATTTCAAATGATGTCCAAGAAACATTCTATCCAACTTTTAGGTATGGAAGTAATTGATCCATGTAAAAATGGTTTGCAAGGTATGGAAACGATTGGACCACATCATGATGATGTGCAAGATATTAGTTATGCTGCTGTGAGGAACAATTTGTCTAATATTAATCTCCGTGAGGAGGAATTGCAAGTTTTTCAAGAAAACTCCACGGTGATACATATTGACTAAATGGAAGTTGACCAGGGGACATTTAGACTCCCTTGTTCCAAAACCAATGAGCTTGTTGATGGGTTAGTTTGTAGTCATGAGAATAAGAAGACTTTTGGTTTACCTCTTGGAGAGACCAACATGGACATTGAAGATCAATGAATGCATTCACCACCTCATCGCATAACACTTGAAGTCAAAATGGATATAGTCACCTCAGGGAGCTTGATGCTAATTGAAGTGTGTTGCCTGCAATTTCTAACCTAGAAAATTTAAATTTTCAACCTCCTCATGTCATTTTATGCCCCACAAAACATTGTTTCCACGCACTTAGAAGAAGGGTTCTTCCATTTGTCTCTGTTTCTGCTCTGTTGCAACAAGTGGTCTCATCATTTCAGGATGTTTCTTGTTATGTACTTCAATAATCCAAGGATAGCAGATACAGATTTAAGGAATGTCTTCCTACAGTCTATATCTATGTTGATACATTATAAAAATAAATGGATTCCCTTCCATGGGAATTTTAGAATTAAGTTGAAAATTTCATTAATGCAGTTCTCCAAAACACCCATGTCAGCAGATCCAATTTCTTCGACAATGACAGGTCATTAGGAATGATATAAAGAGAAGGACGACTGATGCATTGAAAATAACTCAGCCCTGTACTTGAGGTCAACAGTGTTAATCTTGATCAAAGCTATTGAGTATCAAGCCAAGATGGGCCAACTTAATAGGGAAAATGGTGCAAGAAAAGTTTTGTAGCTGAGCAGAATTTTTGAAGAGTTTTGCAACTTTCATTGGGTCCCGATGAGGTTTTGGAAACCTCATCGACACCCGCTAAGTGCACGACATGTTGTTTATCTTAGGAGGGATACAGCAGCAGACGGGAGACAACAGCGTAGGAGGATAAAGTAATCAATAAAGTGCAGCGCGGGAAGACAGCGGCAGATGGAAGTAGAGACAAAGACAAGATAAACAAGTCTGAGGCAAGCGTTACCGGGCCCAGTCTGTGGAGAGGTGTGCCCACATCGACACTTCTTGTTCCCTTTCCCTGTTTTATATATTATTCTTTGCACTTTTCCAGGGCACTCAAAGAGACAACATTGAAATGAAGACTAGTTACTAGTTTTTTTCTTTTTTGCTGAGGCCATTGCGGTAAATCTGAAAACAACCAGTTCTGAAACAAGACACAATAAACTATGGGGCCCAGCCCTGACAAATCAGAAAATAACCTTACTATGGTCTGTCATAGACCCAGCATGATGGGGTCTCAGCTGCCAGTTGGAAATAAACCCTTTCCAGCCAAAAATGTTGATGGGATGGGGCTCAACTGGAATCTTCAAACACAGTTGGGAGGTCCAATGGTCAATCTTATGTATCAGGAGGGTTGGAATCAGAGAGCAGGGGGACAACCAACACCACAACTTCTAACCACAATGGAAAGTATTATAGGGATGTGGGAATCAACAATGTGGGAATCAACAATATCAGATTTTATCAAACAAGCAAGGAATACAGGTGAAGGGTTAATTCTGGTAAATAGGAAGCAGTTCAAAGGTATCCTAAGGCGTAGACAGATGCGAAAGGCCAAATAGACGAAAAAAAACGTTTTGCTATGATTTTGCCGAGGATAAATGGAATATCTGACAAAACTCATCAGGCAAATGGGAAACAAATAACACAGGTTGTTAATGACAAAGAAGGTCGGCAAAATCAGACTGAAATCATCGAAGGCTGCGATTCAAAAACGATTCAAGTAGAAACTGGGGATACACATAAAGGGGACAGCAAGGAAGGTAAAAAGGACAACAACATTTATTACAGCCCAACTAGAACATTACTTCTGTGGTCTTCAGAGCTATATGTGGAGGAGCTTATGGAATTAAAAAAGAGGGTGGAAACTCTAGAAACAAGGAATTGGGGGGAAGAGAACAAAGTGTATGAAGCATTGGAATACACAGGCAAAATACAACGAGAAAATAAAGATCTCAAAGAACAAATCACTAACATGCAATCCAAAATGGATATGGGACAGCAAGAGCTTGAGATACTAAAACAAGAATTGGCACTCTTGAAGGTTACAGAAAATAAAGGAAAAGAAGCGGTAAATGAGGTGGACATCACACATTTGAAGGAAATTCAATCAGCTTTGGCAGACATAGAAGTCAAAGAAATTCAACTAAAAGAAAGAATAGAAGAGGCCAAATCATGGTCACAAGTGGTAAACGGATCTGCAAATAAATAAAAGTGCATCATTGAACAACAAATCAAAATCCAGATAAGAGAAGAACATGACAAAAGGGGCAAGGCTGCAAATATCATCATCAAAGGGCTGAAAGACCTCGGAGAAAGAGAAAGGACCGATATTCTAGCAAGGGACTTCCTCAGAGATAAGCTGAAATGGTCAGGGGCTATTCTTCAAGCAAATAGGATAGGTAAAAAGGTGGAAGGAGGAAGGGACAGGCACATAAGAGTTATTCTGAGGGATATAAAGAATAAAAATACTATCATTAAGAACAAGGGGCTGCTTAGAGGAACACAGATTTACCTAGATGAAGATCTAACTTTCGCTCAACAAGAGGAACAAAGGAAGGAGTGGGAAAAAGTAAAAGCAGCCAGAAACAAGGGAATGTCGGCTTGGCTGAAAAACGGGAAAGCCCAAATCAGCGAGCACTTCTCTAATAAGAAATAGGAATTTGGGGCCCCACACGACCACTTAAGCGTTGTAGGTTGGAACTGCAGAGATTATCCATGGAGAAGAGGTCCTGGGCTAGGGCCCATAGCAGAGGGAAAGGATATAATTATTCTTGTTGAAATGCATGAGCACGAAGGGTGTGTTGTCCTGGATTTTGATGGGTACAAGAAATTTTCAGTTTGGAACAAAGGGAGTGAAACAGGTAAAGGACATGGGTGAATCACAATTTATATCAAAGAAAAATGGTATGGGTTTGTTAAATTCGAAAAAGAGGACCCGAACAAACAATACATATGGCTGTAGATAACGGTAAATGAGACAATTTTCGGATTGGCCGCTTGTTACTTTGCACCGAAAAACTCTAAATTCTACAAGAGAACGAACTTAGACAATGAAGACCCGTTTGCTTCGTTAAAAAGAGATATCTTTGTTTTCAGCAATTCGGGGGAAATTATGGTCATTGGGGACTTCAATGCTAGGAGCTAACATTCAATCACTGCAATTGTGTAATGTAGAAAGAAGAGAGACCAACCCTCTTTGGCTTGAAGAAAGCGGTGACCATTCTTGGAAAAGAACCTCCCAAGACAGCGAAGGGGGTGTTTCACACTTTGGGACAGAATTATTGGGGATGTGTAGTCTATTTGGCATGGTTATTTGCAATGGCATGAATGGCTGGCCTACATCGGGGGGCATCACTTGCAAAACTTACAATGGGCAAAGTGTAGTGGATTACGTGATTTGTTCTCAAAACCTTACAGCTAGAGTGTTAAAGTTTGATATTGGTGAGAATCAGATAGATATGAAGTCCGATCACATGCCTCTTTATATTTGTTTAGACGTGGTTCCAAATAATCAACATAACAAGCATGGCCTCCACAATGATAAGGCTACGGTTAATCATGGGAAAATACTCTTAAATCAAGAAAATAGGGACATATTCAGGGCTGCCCTTAAACAACAATTTTTGGAGATGGACAACAACAAGACTAGTGATGGGGTCAACAATGATTTTGAGCATGTTCACAGCAGCTTGCTTATTTCTATTATACACAGGGTGTTAAAAACATGTAAAAGATCTCGCATTAGAACGAGGGCTGCTAATACTTTCCCGACTAATCCATGGTACGATGAAGAGTGCAAGGCTGCCAAAAGATCTATAAAAGGGAAAAACACGAGCATAGAAATCAAGAAGAAATAGGTAAAGCTGGTCCATTTTAAAAAAGAGAGTTAATATCTTTAAGCAAGCACAACCTCAAAGACTTCTGGAAAGAATTGCAACAGAGGAAAAAACAAATCGAAAATAGTATTACGGATACTCAGTGGTTAGAATATGCAAAGAACCTCTATGAGCGAATTCATGAGAAGAACTCCCCTCCTATTATAGAATCTTCATTAGAGCTCTTCACGGTAGACGACATCAAAAGTGGTATAAAGAAGTTAGCAAATGGTAAAGCAAGTGACATTAATGGGTTGCAAGCTGAATTCCTAAAGTGGGGAGTTGATCTCCTCGCCCCTCACATAAAAGGAGTCTTTAATAGGGTCATTCAGGATGGTTTTCCGGTTGACTGGACTACTAGTGTGGTTATCCCTCTATTTAAAAGTGGGGACATAAATGACCCATCTAACTATCACACTATTATGGTCAACCCTCTTTTCGGCAAACTTTTTGGGAGCATGATATAAGGTAGAATCAGCAGTTGGGCAGAAAAGGAAGGAAAAAGGGCTAAAGGACAAGCGGGTTTCAGACCTAGGCACTCTACTATTGATCACTGCGTCACTCTTAGGCATTTGATAGAGAAAATATGGAACAACCAGGGGGGAGAAGCTTATTGTTGTTTTGTGGACTTCCGGAAAGCTTTTGATACTGTGCCTAGAGACAAGCTATGGAACAGAATGGAAGAATTAGGCATTCCGGACATGTATAGAGCTGCTATTCATAGACTGTATGAGAGGGTCCGAGTCAAAATCAGAACTAAAGATGGTATGTCCGAGTGCTTTGGTAGAGACATCGGTGTGAAGCAAGGGTGCCCATTATCCCCCACTTTGTTTGGTTTATATATTGACAAGCTTGAAGCTTGGTTAGACAAAATTGATGGTGGGGGAGTCCATTTGGCGGGGTATGTGGTGAAGCTTCTTTTATATGCCGATGATCTTATCTTATTATCAAAAACAACCCAAGGATTAAGAGAACAGTTAGCGGCGCTGGAATGCTTTTGTCAAGAAGTGGGGATGCAAGTGAACATTACCAAGACTAAAATTATGTCTTTTCGAGGGCAGCCCGCTGGAGATTGTGAAAGAATACAAATATTTGGGGATCGACATCCATTATAGGCTCAGCTGGGAGACATGAAGGACAAAGAGGATACAGGGAGGTTGGAAAGCATTATATCTACTTCAAAATAGATGCAGGAATGCAGAGTTGTGGGACTGGAAAACTAAGAAGACTCTATTCGGTTTGCTGGTCACACCGGTTGTTCTTTATGGCTGCAAAGTTTGGGGGGGCAGCATGACTAGATGTGGGTGGAGACAGTTAGAGAGGATTCAGAAGCACTTAATCACTAGCAATATCAAGGTCAAGACCTCAGTTCCTTATGAAATTTTATTAGCGGAAGCTGGCCTTTTCCCATTGGAGGCAACAACGATAACTCGGTTATTAAGTTATTTAAAGAAACTGAAAATCATGGACAACGAAAGATGGCCCAAAACCGCGATGAAAGAGGTTTTGGACCGCAGGAAGAAGACTTGGATGAAACAAAACATAAAGTGGTTGTGCAAGTGGAACATCAAGCTGCATGATTGTCCAAATACTAATATGGAAATAAAAAAATTTGTCATGGGTAAATTTCAAGATGCCATGTGGTCTAATAATATAGGCCGGAAAAAGACACACTATATAGAAATGTTCAACCCTTCTCGCGAACATGGAGATAAAGCATATCTAGGGGCTGCTATTAAAGGTAAGCCTAGAGTGTTGGTGGCTCAGTTAAGGACGGGCTCACATCATCTTAGATGTGAGACCGGTAGATGGAAAAGACCCAAAGAGGAGTGGGAGGAGAGGACTTGCAAGTTCTGCGAAAAAGGTGCGATTGAAATTGAATGGCACTTTCTCTTTGAGTGCACGACGTATGATGACATTCGAGTTCAATACAGCGACATCCTGGAAGAGGGCAACATTTACAGTCTATTTGAGGAGGATAAGATAAAGAAGACAGCTAGTATGATTATCAAGATTCATATCAGATATGGAGAAGTCTATGGAGTTTGTTTAGGGTTGTGATCCGTGGTCCCTTAGACTGTTGGTCTTGTGGACGTCATTAAAACTCTTCATTCATGGTTGCACAAGTTTTGATATTTTCGGTAGTTAGCTCCCAAGTCAATATAAATAATAGTGATTTCAAAAGTCGCTCTCCTATTGGGAGTTTTGAAAGGTTTGAGAATTATCATCGGGACCAAAATATCACTCGTAATTGTTTACATAAAGAAAAATCTAAGTTGAATTATCTATACTTTTATGTTGTTTCAAAACCATGGACGATGTTTGATGGGGTCGCAAGAACTACTCACAAGCCTGATACATCACCCACAAATAAGAGACTTTAATGATATAGCGGACTTCAAGCTTCTATGTAAGTTGTGATAATTAGTTGAACTCCCGACATGCAATCCGTAACTAAAAAACCCAAGCAGAGACCTCGCACCATCACACAAGTTGAGGGCTCTTCAGACAATATTCCGAAGGGAAATCTGCTTCTCAATTCAATGCGACTGGCCGAAATTTTCTCAGATGACTCTAATTTTTGTTTGTCTATATTATATAATGAATAAGATTACACAACATCTAGCTGATATATCTGTTGGAAATGAGATGAGTAACTGAGAGGGGAGGGGTGAATCAGTTACTCCAAAAACATTTCCCTTATCCCTTAGATGTCTTAAACAATATAACACTGTTACTCGGTCAATTAAGATATTCTTTTGTAACTCGGGTGTCAAAGCAATCTTTATAATATCCAATGCAATTATACTTTAGTGATTAAGTGTAGAAACATAAAGCATGAAACAAATAACATATACACAGGTGACACCAAGATTTAACGTGGAAACCCAATATGGGAAAAAACACCAATGTAACTAGTTACTGTTTTTCACTCTTCTAAAGTGAGCCCTGTTAGGAGCCAACCTTGTTAAAGGTTACAAAACGCACTGTTAGGTGTGACCCTGTTAGAGGATTTAAATCACCTTGTGAGGAGTGGCCTTGTTAGAGGTCTTCAACACTTCAACATAGAAATGCTACCTTGTGAGAGGATTTACAAAAAGACTGTTAAGTCTACTCTGTTAAGAGATTTGAGATCATTGCTACAATTGTTAGAAAGTAACAATGAATTGACCTGTATGTGTAAGCAATTGTCTTTGCTGATTCAGATCTCTGTTGTAGTTATAACTGGATCCTTGCTGATCAAATATTCTATTGCGGCTCCGAGTGTTTTGTACTCAATCAGAATCCCATCTAATTTCGCCTTCACTCTTCATATCACAGAATTCCACACTTCTGCTTATCTTCAACTTTTTTTCACTCTCTCTCTTATTCAATCCAAACTTGACCTTTCATATATATGATAAGCCCTGCCAAGTCAGCTTGAATACACTTCTAAATAAATAATAAATCACAATTCAGTCGGCCTCATATAACCAATTAATTATAAAATGTAAACCACTGTTAGTCGGCTAACACTGAATAATCAACTCGGTTAATACTGTGTTTCTTTAATGCTCGACCATGACTGAAATGCCCGAGTGACTCAGTCAACACTGAACATCTTTCAATACCCGACTGGTCTCGGTCAACACTGAAAAACTCTTTCCATTCACCAACTGTGCTTGGTCTGGATGTAGACATTTGTGTAACATCACTACATAAGTGTATATACATGTGTAACATCAATGACAATACACAATTGAATAATTGTCTTCAACAATATCAGCTTTACATCCATCAGATTTGTTTATCAAGTTGGTGTGCAGATGTACACAAGTGTTTGAGGAAGATGCAACTCTTGTTTATGATCCCTTCCATGCTACTGGTACTGCTGTCCTATCACTTAAAGATGGTGGATCTGTTTTGTCAGGCCCAGTAGCTGGCCTTCCAAATAAGGCCACTAGTACTAGCAATCTAGCCTTTCAAATAAGGCCACTAGTATTAGCAATCTAGTAGGGAATTAACTGCCACCTACTTCTCATTTTAAGCAAAAGACAACATTTCTGGTCAAAATATTTGCAAATTTACACTGCTGTGTCCCAGACATTTGTAAAGAGCACGAGAAAAATCATATTTTCAAAAAGTTTATGCAATGCTTGTCCTTAGGGCCTCTTAATCCTACAAGCAAGCTATACTTCTGATCAGAAGCATACACTGCCATTAGAATATGTGAAAACCTTTGGAGCTTATGGGATCATGCAATGCCTCTAATTCCCAGTTTGTTGAATGAGGAAGATGTCATACTTCTCAGCGAGTTCCTTGTACAGTTGCATAAATCAAAATGTCCAGGACAACCACAAAATGATGTTATTTAGGAAGAACCTATGGTTAAATATCTAATAGAAAAGCATGATAACAAGTTGAAGGGCACATTGAGAAGCACCAGCCTTATTAGTGCTATACAAACTTACAAAGTCTCACAATAGTCCTGCATTGATTAAAAAGACCAGGTGAGCACTGGAATTTCAATTGACAGAGATATTGAGAATCAGCCATCTGCTCATGAAATCTCGGAGAAAGATATCCGCCAGATATCTGAGGAAGCTGTTAGTACTGGAAGTTGCAGACCATCATGCGAGAGAAAACCAGAAGGAATTATGGTAGGTGAAAATTCAAGTTTGCAAAATGTGAAGAGGGAGCCTGCAGAAAATAATGAAATAGATAATATTGATATTATCTTGCAAATGGTAAATATTCAATTTCAAGCAAGCCAATTCAAGGAGACAAAAGTTGATATTCGAGAAGTAGATCAATACAGGGAGATGCAAATTGGACAAGCAAGTGCTAAGAATGAAAGTATAGATCTAGATGAGAACCAGGAGGCCATAAACAGTAGCACTAGAAGTGAAGTAGAAAGTGCTCCTGAGATTGATCAGAATGATAAGAATCTCGATATTAGAAATGAAGATAATTCAATGGCCATGGCCATGCTCTAATTTTACAATTAAGATGCTTCAAGGGAAGTTGGAGAAAATCAAACCGTGTTGATGGTGAAAAGGAGGATGAAGATGCTGGATCAATGGTACAAGCAACAGAGAGGGATTCAACATATGTAGTCTGCTCAATGTAATGTAGTGATGATCAATCGCCTGTCAAATTTGTTCTGAGATGTATTGTTTAATTATAAAATTGTACATGTAACATTCCAGTTCATATGTTCAATGAGTTAAACATTATGTCCATGGGAAAGTACAAACTTTATATTATATTTTGTAATAAATCTTAAAGAGTCACGAGAAAATAAAAGGTCATGGGAGAAGTCTATTTATTGTATAAATTTACCAAGAAGAAGGGGGCTATTCAGTTCTGGGGGGGGCGAAGAATACAGCAGCGGACATTCTTTTCCAAATGCAATCTCTGTACAGAGGGAGTGGAGTCTGTTAATTCCATTTTATTTTAGAAATAAAGGGGCAATTTAAATCTGTGTTTATTTGTTCTCTCGGTTGATTGTAACATTTCTTGTGTGAACTTGCAATTATCTTTGGTTTTACTTTTTTACATCTGATTGTGTATGTATCTGTCATAGAATCCGTGAGTTCTGATCTGCATAAATATGATCAAGTCATTGTTTTTTCTCCTAATTATTCATGGGTGCTGAGAAAGTGACTTTGTGAGTCATTTATCTTTGTTCCTCTTTCGTTTTGAAGTTGATAATCGCATCAGTGTCGTGGCTATGTACTAATGTTAGCTTTCCTTTTCTTCTTTCTGGTCAAAAGCATACCCCTAAAACTAAAATTGCATCATACGAGGGAGCCGCCCCTCTCAAATGATGAAGATCACAAATGCGATGGTAATCTATCCAACTATTAGTAGCATTCGTCTTTGTCAACTGGGCAAATAGAGTTAGATATAAACTTACTTTCACAAAGACAAATCTGTTCACTAACAAAGCGAAAGATATAACCTGCAGTGAAGGACACCTAGATCCCTTTACTCATATGCAAAATCGGCTTTCCACAAATGAGTGGGATCCTGGAATTCACAACTCCCATAATTCATCATGATAGAAGATGCAACATTTTGCTATCATTTTGGATGCCAACAATGACAGTCAAGAGTTTGTATGCATTGCCTAGTGTTGGAGTTATCAATTCAACCCCGCAAGGCCATGAATCATCTGCAAGCACAAAACCTGTCACAAATGGAGATCAAGCAAGAATATTTTGCTCAACAATCTGAGAATTGTCTATTGATGCACAAAAGATTATGTTACAATGAGAGGATGAATCGTTATGAAAGGAGTGAAACCCTAGATGCAAACCCGAAAGCAAGATTAAAACAGCACAATCATAATGAATGAGACAACTTAAGTTATTATTAGCCTAAACTAGTAAAAGGAAAAAAAAAACTGTAAGTTTAGCTTAAGTGAATAAAGTAATATAGGACCTAAGTATAGGATTATTAGAAAACTAAGAAAAGGAGAAAAATTTTGTGGGAGAAAACTAAGGATACAATGGCTATGTTGCATTACAAAAAGAGACTGGTATAGAAGTATAAGTATTGGGGGAGGTCCCTATGTGGTAGAAATTTAAGAGGGATGTTCTCCACATTGAAAGGTTTGACCACTTGTTTTAGTTGGGAAGACTCAGCAACAAGAAGATGTTATGTTCTGCTTGGACATAGAGAATGTGAAAGACATGCACTCAGATGGAGAGGAACCCAACCGTATCTTGACAACATCAAACTATTTCATTCTGATAGTGGAGGTCCAGTTCAGTTTGCTGAAAGGAAACTCAAGTAGAAGCTAAGTATAGGTGAAGTTAATAAATTAGTGGCTCATTTTAGAGATTTTGCACAAAAGAACCGATATGCAAAAGGTTTTTTTGAGAGACATTGGCAGTAAATGCGATTAGAACTAACTAATTATTGTCATGAGCCTAAATAGCTCAATTGGCACATCTTCATTGGAGATACAGATGTGTGCCATTGGAAAGCTTGTGAGATTGCATGGTGTGCACATAGTGACTTATCTGCTGTGGTAGATCGGGTTGATTTTTGCACCATTAGAATTTTGTGTGCAATATTTGTGTCTTAAGATTGATCTTGTATGTACCAAGGCCATGAGAATTTGATAGACAGTCTGCATGCCAAAACATAGCTGCAGTAAAGATATTCAGCAAACTCTTACCAAGTGTGAATGGCATTATAATTGGCACTTCAAAGATTTGATAGCTAAGATACTGTAGATGATCGACTAGGCATTTTTGAAAGATAGGTTTATTAGTGGTCTCATCTCTCCTATATAAATTGGTTCAACGCACAATGCCCACTAAAAGAGAGGTACTTGAAACTGTGTTGCACCTTCAAGTTGGCAGTGAGCCCAATTTGTATGTCACGTCAGTCGCTTGGCGGAGATGGGATGATGGCTATGAAATGGAGCAACTTGCTGTGGCAGCTGATGGACAAAGGGGTTTATGCTGTACAAAATGCCGAGGTGAGGGACATATTGCTACTGATTGTTCAGTGGTGAGAGTGTGGTCTATTAGTGCAATCCCTCTCTTAGGTTTCTGCACATCACGATTGCTTGCCCATTACATTGGTAGACCTAGATTTTAATAAATGGCATATTGGAAATTTTTTTACTGTCTTTTATTTCCTTTTCTTTTTCTCTTATAGCTGAACTTCTTTGTAAATAATATTTGCTAAGGATATATCACAGCTATATCTTGTATTTAGTAGGCATAGAGACAAATGGAGTTTATATTTTCTGTATTTTATCTTTTGATGGTTATATATTGTTTGAGAACTAGGTCATATGTTTCCACAATTATTATAATGAAAGAAAAAAAAGGCCTTTAGAATAGTTATTGCTAAGATTAGTCTGGACTAATTCATTAGAAGCAGCGTGCAGACCTCAGTTCCTCCTCTAGTGGCAGAGGAGGCTTCCCTTCCTATAACTATCTGTGGAAATATACAATGATGGTGGACAATTTTATATACATATTTACAATAAATCTCATGAAAACACATTGAATGTAAGCATTCAAAAATGGAATATCCATTCAGAACAAGAGAATGACATCTTTGAAGGAACAGTTCTAGAGCTCCTCCTCCTATGCCAGTTTTGGTAAGAAGTGAAGAACCCACCTAGAGTAATTTAGAGAACAAAGGCGAACCAGTTTTATAAGTGAAACGGTATTGCAACACAAAGCCCCACATAAATGCCAAATGGCATAGAAAGCTTCATGGTTTTTATCCTATTCTTTTCATTGATATTCAATTCAATCCTTAGTTATAAATGATTGAGCTTCATAACACTATTTCAACAGTGTTTGGTAGTTTCCAGATGATTAGAATGAGAGCCACAAGCTTTATATATAAGGACCTTCTACAACTATTAAAGTTCTAAATGATAATTAACTACCTATTATTTTCTAATGAACGACTAACAAATTCCAACACACTTTAGAAACAAAAGTGATTTTTAAGTAATAACATTCTGAACTCAGGTTGAGACAGGGTTCACACAAACTGAATGCAAAAATTGTTCACTTGAAGCTTTGAACAATCTTTGAAGTTGCCTTAAGTCTGACAGCTTTTATCCAATTCAACAATTGCCACAATCCTGTTAGGAAACCCAGCTAAAAGCAAAACTATAACCAATCACCTCCATTGCATTTCAATGTTCCATGGGCGTTCTTCAAGGCAACCACACTTGTTGACAGCCACATTCCTTGTTACCCCGTATACATGTAATCATAATGAAATCAATTCCTTCAAATCTGATACGCCCATTGATTGGCATCTCCCATTTTCTAATAGGACAATGCAACAATCTGTATGCTTGTTTGCAACAGCTCTGTATAGCATCAGTTGCTTTGGCAACAACTAAAACCATATGCCCATTTTTCCTCTAGCATTTTTAACGAATTCGTAAAGGCCACCTTATGGTGATTTGATAAGTTGAGAACAATCCATAGCTCTGCTAGAACATGCTTTGCTTGAGAAACTAATTCCTTGCCATCACCCTCATGCATAATAGCCCTGACCTAGATGTTCATCATCATATCCAGAATGTTCTTAATTTACTGGGACAACTGATTTGAACTTGGAAAAGTCTATATGGTCGCTGCTAATAAATTTTAGAGCCCAATAATTGCCCGAAGACGAGTTTCTTCATGAAAATACCCAACAATTTTTGTTGACATCTTTAGTGCCTCCTTAAAATAGGCTCTAACTCAAAGTGCAAAAAATCAATAGCTTGACTGGCAGCTGCTTTCTAATCCAAGACTCTAGTTCTCACACTGATCTTGTGGACTACTTCATCATAGGATCCACTGCAAAATATATTTACAGCTCCATCATTATCAGAATAACCAGAATCCACTGCATGAAGCATATACTAAATTGACCATTTGGTGGAGGTACTGCTTAAATATGTCATCCAGGACCTCTGCAAAAAGTTCCTCGGGATCAAGCATCACAAATTTAAGATAACCCAATTTTTTTTTTTTAATGTTCATTATGGATTGATTTTAAACAAGAATTCTTCAAGTGCCATCAGCATTTGTCAATGCATGAAACCCAGATAGTGCGCTGCTTGCAGTCTAACCTGCACCATGTTGAGATTGCAAAGAATAACTCTGTTGAAGCAGATGTTTCTTCCATATCTGTTTACCTTATTTATTATATTGCTATCTTTCATTTTGATGCAGCTTATCGAGATTTATATTGTGTATCTTAAGTGAAAATAGGAACTTATCGATAGTCAGAACCACACCATTTTTGAACCATATTAGCATTATTGAAGGAAAGTAAAAAAACATATTATGATTATGAGTGTATTATTGGATAATAAGTAATGATAATGAGATATTAATATCAGACAAGAAGGTTTATAATGTATGCACGTGTATTTCTAAATCATTGAGTAATATTGATGTGGATTGTTATTGCATATTCATCATGCTATTTAGTAACTTTTAAAATTTCAACTTCTTATAGTTTGTTCGAGTTGTTTAAAATTAGTTTTTATTTTGAACATTCTGATATTGAATTTTATATAGTTTTCAATAGCTGTCCCTCTGTGACCCATAAACTATGATGGGGATTCCAAAAAATGGTTCATCAATTAGATCTTAATGAACAATATGAAAGACTGGAATTCTCTAAACCATGTTAACTTCAGTAAATGCAAGAAAATGAGAGTAATCAATCACGTAATTGAAGAAATAAAGATTTCCCCAGAGATTTCAATTTCCAGGAAAACCTCCAGCAAAATGTGATCCAAGACAATCGATTAATTGCTATCTCCAATGGAAATACAATTCTTAGGCCACTTAGGCACACAAGTAACCTGAATATAACTTATTGAGTCCATAAGATCTCTATAAAACTTCCTAAACACCTCAGTTATTTAAACTCCCTAAACCTGTAGTAGAAGTAGAACTATCAACTCACTTGGAATTTATTTATTCCCAATTATATGCCATTCCATTGCCTATTGTGGGTACACAACAATATGTTTATCCTTTCATCAAGCACAAAAGCCCAAAAATTGGGAGAAGTTTAACAGTTGAAAAAATTGGAATGACATGAGCCATTTTTGGTTGCATAAAAAACTACTGCTTATTGTTAAGAGGTGATCATGAAACTACCACTGACAAAACTCCCTCTTTTACTCTGCACAAGATTGTTGGTTATTATACAAACTCCCTAATCATAACGAATCCATCACCTAGCTAAAATCAACGGTGTCACACAAAAGCCAGAAACAGTGCTTTTCCTTAGAATTTTCATCTACCATAGCTTGTTCTAAGATGTCCCTTACCATCCTAGAGATTCTCCAACCAACCGTAGGAGAAAAAATAGATATTGCCATTGTGTTTTAAAAGTCCCAAACACCCTAGGAATGGCTGTTGGTTCATCCATATCAGATGACTTGCAACCACAATTGTTGAAGGTTTGTTGCTGCACAAAAAATGAGGTAGCAACAATTTTTTGTTTTTAAAAAATAAAAAAAAGGTCAAATAACATAAGTCTTTGCACCGTGCTTATGCACAAAAGTACTGTCCATAACTCAATCTTCCAAATGTACCATATGTGACATTACTATACCCTGCAACTTATTTGCTGATATCAGCATTATAGAGTCAGCCTCTCATAACTAGCCTAGTTAGCTCTTGAACCAATAGCCCAGTCAATGCTTGCATCAACAACCTAGTCTGTGCCTACATTAGCAACCCCATCAACAATGTCACAATAGTGGACTTGCCACTCGTGCCGCTGCATCACTTGTTGACATTGACATGACATCATGCTAATGTCATCACTTGCTTGAGAGTTCCTAGCTATGGGGTTTGCATTTGTTGATGTCAAATGTCAACATTGGAAAACTCAGACTGATCAAAGTCATATTTTTAATTGGGTATTTTTTTGGCAGCTAGGTAGTGGTAATCTCTTTGTTTGGTTTATGCGCCTCTTGTTCTTGGTATTTGCAATTTTATCGGACTTTTTGAAGTTCTCAGATCAAAGTCATTTTTTAATTTGAGTTTTTTGGCAGCTAGGTAGTGGTTTTTTTCGGTGTTTATGCCTCTTGTTTTTGGTATTTGCAGTTATATCAGACTTGTTCAAAGTTCATCAAAGTCATTTTTTTAATTTGGATTTTTTTTTGGCAGCTAAGTACTGGGAATCTCTTTCTTTGCTTTTTTGTGCCTCTTGTTCTTGGTTTTTGATGTTTTATCAGACTTTTTGGAAGTTCTCATTTTGAGAACCTCTATATCTCCACTTTTGCATATATAGGGTCATTTTTATGTTGTTTTTAGGAAGTGTGAATTTTCACTAACTTTGTAGTGGTGCTGCTATGTTTGTTTTCATTTTACTTCAGGATTACTTTCAGTTGATTGGTTTTATTTGTAAGCTGTATAATCCAAGATCAAAATCATTGCATGATGATTTGGGAATGCGCTAGTTTGTATAGTGCCAAAATATTTTAGGGTTTGTGCAATTTCGGACTAAAACAAAGTTCCACAATTTTCCTTCCACAATTATATAATCACATTAAACTAAGAAAACAAGTGTTGTGGAGGTGTTAAGAATCATTGGACATAGTGAAATCTCTTATCCTTATCCTATTAGACTTGTTCTCGAGTCAAGTGATTCTTTGCAAAAGGCTACATGGTTAAACAAGAAGACAAAGTCTACTGGTCCCAAGGACATATTACATCACCTCGAGCACATTGAGCGCTCTTATACCATTTAGACCATAATTTGGTAGTTGTTTAAAAACCCACTTAAATCTTTATTCATTCACGATGCTTCCTCAAATAACCTTGTAACTATAAGTGTTATTGATATCATATTTCCAATGTTCCATGGCTTTTCAGGATAAGGACGAGGGTACGAGGGTATGTGTATCGGGGATGGGGGGACCAAAGGCCTAAGTTTGGGGACGACAGCAGGGAGGTTACACATATACATAGAGTATTGGAAAAATTAGTTATAAAAAGATGTGTAAGGAATACGTATAAGAACTAAAAATGAAACTTTTTCACACTATGTAAAGTTTTCACTAATAAAACATTAAAATCGTGGGAATGATTGCATTGAAATTTGAACGCTAACAATGGTGGGCAAAGTTTTGAAACTTGGGAGCAAACCAAGGAAAAGCATAAGAATTGCAAATGAAACTTTAACATACTAAGTGAAGATTAAACTAATAAACATAAAAAACATGGCAATGATTGCACTAACAATTAGAATGGTGGGTGAAGGTCCAAGGTTAAGGGGTAGTGCCCTTTGTGGGGGTCTAGGGGTAGTGCCTTCATTACGAATCTCATTTTCACAAAACTTTCACCATTTTTTGTTTAGGGTTGGAGTTTCTAACTAGGGATGACAGGGGACTCTCGAGAGTCCTTGGGATGACCAAGGGACTCGTATAAGTCCCTAGGACGTCGTCCTCAACATCTCGGTAGTGCCCTTATAGTGTTGTCGGTGCGGTGGGGGGGCATTTCCCCCAAGTCCCTGTTTCTCGAAAATGTGGGAATTTGGGGTAGGGGGAATGTGTCCCTGTGGTTTGCTGCATATATTACGAACTCAAACTCAGCTTAGACTTGGTGGACCCCAAATTTGAGTTGGCAAAAACTCCACAACTTAAAAAAATTACTTAAAATGCTTTGAAAAAACACAAATTTTATGTAAAATTTAGTTACAAAATGTATCATTTGAGTCTTTAAAACATTAGGGAACTGTTCTATTGGATTTGAATACAAAGAATACAAAATTGCATCACGTGGATACAGTAGTGAGCTGAGAATATTATAACTTATGATTATTATCTTTGAAAAATCATCATCATAAATTACATAGCTAGGAAAGTTACAAATTATAAGTTTTTACAATTTCCTCTTCCCTGTTCTAGCGAAAAATTGGAGGGTCTAGTCCTTGCACTTGGTTGTAGACCGACCTTAAAGATTGCACTTGTGGCTACACATGACTCCTTGATGGTAGTGACAACTCTTTGCCACATTGATGTCATCTAATTCAATCTCTCTTGCATGTACTACAACCACATCCTCTATAGCTTGCCTCTTGAAATCAACAATTTTGCCCTTCGTAAACAAGGAGGCCTCTTCATCCTAGATGGTGCAATCACTATAGTGATCAATGCCATCCAAATTAATAAGTTCCAATGATTATCGTCCAAATTTCTTGTGCAAAGCAAAAAGGCTGTTTTGCACACAAATTAGGTCTTCTTTGTACTAATGTTGTAAAAAAAACTTTAATTATGCTCACAATCAAAAGCACCACAAGATTGAGACAAAATGTAAAGGGCTACCTCTTGGAGATTTGGGGTATTTCCACCTCAATCTTCCCACTATGAACCTGAAAATAAGATATTCAAGAGTTTGTACATAAGCAATATTTTATTAATAATTATAGTTTGTAATTGTAAGATATAAGACTTCAATTTTTCCTACTTAGTGTTTAAGTGGATCTTCCTCAGATAGCTAGTGCAAAGAAAAAGAGCACTCCCTAGCTTGCTTATAATTTTATTGTTCTGAAATATTGATGTCTCTCACTTTGACCTCAATGTCATCTTCATGATGCATGTTGAGAGGCCTTCTCTAACCTCCCTATTAATATCTATGAAGCTATTGGAGAAGAAACACTTGGGGTTGAGGTAGTAACCTATTGCATGAATGGATTGACGAAGTTGATTATTCCACCTCCACTCAATGATCTCCCAAATGGAGACATATCTATTTGTATCCCGCCTGTAATAGTTTTGGATGGCCTCTTTTGTTCTATTCATGGCCTCATAAATGTATTACATCAAATTTTCTCCCCAACTCTAATGACCTCTAACTAAATGTTTATATAAATTGCTCTGATCTAGAATAATTCATTGAAATTAATCAAAACATTCATACAAAATAATCAGATCTGAAATTCTCACATAAAATAGATCGATTGAAATATATAAATTCAGTGGAACAAAATATTTTTATTTCACACATTTCATTCAAATGACTACATAAATCTATAGCTGCAAATTTGTGTTGATAAATTATAATTAAGATTGCAATTATTAGAAAGATGTTCTAAAAATTACTAAGTTGTTGAAATACCCAACATTGCAATAAACCTCCTGATTGAAGCACCAGTTCAACCTCTATATGAAGCTACCCTTTAGAAACCAAGGGCTTTTGTTCTTTAATCTCCAAATCCAAGAGTTCCATTCTTACATCCAATAGTTGAACATAAATGTTCAATCTAGGGTCGGGGATTGTTGATATGATTTTCAAAGAATATCCCAATCGATAAAGTAGTCTGCCTTCTATAAAGGTTGAAGGCCTAGTTTGGGCCAAAATGTGCAGTCATTTGAGAGTTTCTTGAAATTTTACTTTTAAATTTGGGCCCATTAATGACATCTCTAATTGACCTTGAAGATTGGATACTTCTATTCAAAATGTCAAATGGTAGGTTAATGTGAAAGTGCATGCTAAAGGCAGGGGTTTGGGGAAATGCTTACCAGTAGAATGAGTAGACAGTACTCTGTAGACCTGATGTTGAGGGTGTGGGGATTCTTGTACCAAAAGGATGCAATGGTAAGAGGTAGTAGCAGTTCGGGATTGGTTATCTTGAGCGCATGGAGAAGTGAATGTTTGTGGGTCCAAAAACCAAGAGAGTGTGAGGCTGGGGATTGTGGTTTTGTGATATCGTGATATTGAGAGGGAATGCCGGAAATGGAAGATATGGTAATATGAGGAAGTTCAAAATCCTGCCCAAGGCTTGAAAGTGATTCAAACATCCCTATACTTTGGATATTGGGTTTTGTATACTATGTTATTTGATTTAAACTCTGGTTAAAATATAAAACTTACAACTGAAAAAAATTAAAATCATTGCGTCTTTATGATGGCTGAATTTGAAAGAGCGAGTCAATTATCAACTATCAATGCCCACTTATTGGAAAATAATGTGGCCTATTTGATTTGAGAAAACATTATTGCCAATGCTTTTATGTGCTTTGATTTTCTTGTCTCCTTTGCGCTCTTACTGCCAAAATGGCTGAAAAATATTTCAAGCAGCCCTAGAAATTGATAAAATGGGATAGTTTGTTGAAAATTTCACTGAGTAGTTAATCTATCACAATTGAAACACATTCTGATCAATTCTACAATGTTTTTTGAGATAAGTTTGACCAAATAATTCACTGGTTTAACTGCCATTCCCTGCAATAGGTCAAAAGCCCACTAGAAAATACCTTGCCCATGATTGTTCATGGTTACCTATGTTCTTTTCCCAACAAACACTATATGAAATCAACTGCCTTAGTATGAATCTATTGCGAGGAATTTTTATTCTCACTTACACAATTTTTTGTTGTTGTTGTGCTAGTGTATTGTGGAATTCTCCGGGCCATCAATCTTCAATCTCTCTATTAATATGGTGGAAGGTTCAAGATTAGATATTAGTTGTTGGCAAACCCAAGGGAAATTGGGTCCTCTTATGTGTGTACAAAACGTTTTCAAGAACAAATGGGGGCAAACATTGGAATTGAATGTTTTTGATTTGTAGAGTTAAAATATTTGCAAGTTCCATCAATGGGCCTTGGCTTCCTTGATACACTTATGTTGATATAGGTTATTCATTTCCATTAGTTTATTAGGCCTTTTTGTACACCTAGTTTAACTTACTTAGGTAGGCTTAATAATGGTGAATGGGACTGATAGGTGTCTCTCTCTTCCACAAGAGTTGCACTTTCCCTATTTGGATACTGAGGTCTCTTCTCATATCTTGGGAGTTACACTTCTCGATTGATGGCATCCACCTTTATCCACCTTTGCATTTCTTCTAAATGCACTCACCTAGCTGTGTTTTTATTTTCTTTCTTTCTTGCATTTGTTGAGTAATTTAGTTTGATGTCTTTGCTTTCTTGATTAATTAGAATATCATTGTGCAGCCTATTATCTGGCCTTGAACAGTGTTGTGGCTCTCGGCCTCTCACTATGGCACTAAATCTCGGTTGATTTCTTCTTTATTGCAAAATATAACATCTGAAATTTATGTATCTCTTTCTAGAAACTTTTGTCCCCCGATTTTAAGAAAAAATGGTCTAACACTATCAGTGCCTATTGCAATGATAGCGGTAGTTTTTTCTTTGGTTGTCTGCTAACATGTTAGATGATATTATTAGATAATGTTTCTTTTGTTTGCCAAACAGGCCTACGAAGATTGTGGGCTATCAAAGAAGGAAACCTTAATGCTGAGAATCATGCTAGACGGGTACATCGTCAACCAGATTTCACCCAAGACTTTTGCCTGTCCTTTTTTGATGGAAGGCTGCTTGACTATCCAGCTATATAATTAGCAGGGGAAGAAGTCCAATGGGGTTTGAAGTTTGAACTGGGTCATCATCATGGCAATCACTCTTGTCTAACATTAGATTATGTCCATTATTTATGACCTAGACATGTTTAAATGCTGGCATTATTTATGTCAGTGATCCAACTTTCTCCTTAGATAAATTCTGTAGAATGAACTGGAAATGCTTTTCAAGGGAACAGATTGTGGAAGTTGCAAAGTCGATCATGGATCGATCTTTTTGAATTTAGGAATTAGTTTTTGGAGATTTCAGCTGATATAATGTTAGTGTTCTCTTTAGCTCAAGTGGAGTTCTTTGTTGATCTTGTGTTTGTCAGTCCTATATTCTCGATATTTGTCTGGGTTCATTGAATTCTTAAATACACATTGCTGCCGCTGCATCAACTAAAAGGCAGAAAATCACCAGCTGCTACTTTACCAAATTCTATGTGATGGCAGTATGCTGCACTTTAGCTAGTAAAAATGTTTGCTTGGATTTGGATGTAACAATCTGATGAACGAATTGAGTTGAGGAAATTAGAGTTAAGATTTTACTCCTCTTATGTTTTGTAAGTGTTGAGCATGTGTTTGTACATTGGTTTATAGGTGAATGTTACTTATGTTGTTAGTCAGAACTATAAACCTCATTTAGGAATCGACCCCCCCCCCCCCCTTTTTTTTTTCTTCTTTAGAGAAAGTAATTATAATGTGGTTATTAAATGCATGGTCTTTGCACAACCTGAAGACGATCACATCTTGACATCTTGTATAACTTGGAAGTAGATTTGTTCTTAATTGCGTTCAGAGATTCCCTCACTCCTTTGGCAATTTTTTTTTCCATTACACTTAAGAGATTGCCTATTTTCTCATCTTGCTCTTCATCATTTTGGTAACACAGACTTTTTTGTTTTCCGTTGTGGTCGTGTGCTTTTACTTGCAAGATTTGAACACTATATCTTGCAATTAGAATCCCAAGATTTAACCTAAATATTGGAATATAAGATTTCATGTTTGTGATGAATATTGTAAGGTGCAACTCCAAGATACCCTCTTTCCAAATCTAAAGGTGACATAAATAGCTAGTTCCATACAAGAAGGCATCATTTTAGGTCTCAAGATTCAGTTAATGAAAGTAAACTTCAGAACATTTATGTGTATCTCTTGTTATTGCTTATCGCTTTTAATGCTATGTTTTTCAGATGGCATTGGAGTCACCATGTGAATGTGGCTGTATATATCTTGAGGTGACACTTTGCATTGCAATGGCTATCTCAGAAAGTAACATGAAACTTGGGATTTATTGGAGGAGCTTAGGTAAGGTTCTGTGCAAACTTTTTTTTTTCAGTATTTCATTTTTACTGTAACTTGTTTTCTCGACATGATATTTTTTTGTGTTCCTTGGAGATAGTAATTTAAGCTTTTCATAAATTGCATCCCCATGAATGTACGCTTCTGTTTGGAATTCACGCATAACTACATATCTTGACTTTCATTGCCAATCTTTTCCTCAAGAAAAGTTATCTATTTGTTGACATTTATGTAACAGAACTTCCAGGGCAAGGTTCCACTTATGCACATGGGAAGAACAGTAAGGACAGTGATCACTCAGTGTATACACATACCTGCAATGGAAGAGGTTAAAAAAATAGGCGCAAGTGAAGAATTTTAATATTTTAATGGACTTTCATTTGACAGAATTGGTTAATACTTTGAATTGTGCACTTTATTTTGAAGCATTTGATCATATTGAATTTACTATTGTTTTAGAAGATGGCTTAGAATTTGATAAATTGTATTTAAAACTTTGTAAAGAAGGGTTCTGTGGATGCATGTTTGTTATAAAAACCGAATCAAATCATGTTAACCAAGGTTCTAAGGTCAGGGTCTCACTCTAATAGAGAGAGAGGATCGATTTTAAAAGGGCTAACAGACTAAATATTTTGGATGTTTTAGGCTCTTTAAGAGTGATTTCAAGATGAAAATCAAGGGATGTTTGCAATGGGAGAGGTGCAACTGATTGTGTGGTGGCATTAGTATAGGGACAGGTTTATGTGGTGGCATTTGCATAGGAAACAGGTTTACATGTTTATGTGGTGGCCTAGCCCCACAGGTAACTTAGGGTAGTGATTGGATAGTGCTGACAAGTTACAAATACACCATAGCTCCCAGGAAACTTCATTAAAGAACATGGACCACGTCCTGTGGTACCCATTATTTCTAGTGACTACATTCAAATATAATATAGCCTTATTCATTTACTCACATATCCTTATTTGGATGCTGTCCTTGACCCTAGACCGACCTCCAAATTTCCAAGTAATTATCAGCTGCATAGAGTTGTGATGGGTTGCAGTTCAGGATAATTACTTGAAGTCCCACTTTCAAAATGATCAGAATGCTAAAATGTAAACGAAAGCATTTGGTATGAACGTGAATGAGCTACTCAGACCTTATTTCTTAATTGGAATACTGTAATAAAAGTAAGACTAAAGGATGACATGTCTTTACTCAATGAAATTAAATTATTCGGGCCAAGCAACAAGCTCTTTTGAAACTTTTCTTTGGAGTAAAATATTTTTGGGAAAAAATTGATGGAATGGTTAATTTTATTCTCTTCACATTCGTGCATAGTTTCCAGTTTTGGTTATTGTCTAGTTTGTGTGTTGTGGGGAGATAGAGATCGAAATTGAAACAATTATTTGATAGTTGACATATGATTTCTATAGTCCATGATGTTATTATGTATAGCTTCCGAATCATCTGTGTGAATTTGTTTCCTCGATGTTTCGGATTAAACTCTATGATCTATCATTAAGAACGAGATAGCAAGACAAGAAAAAAATAAATTATTTATCATATTTTCTCTTGTAAAAAATGTGGAGGAATTAAATTCACACAATTGATTCCAGAAGCTATACATAATTATTTAATTGTTTTGGTTGCTTGTATGATGTAACAATATGCAATGTATAAAGTAACTTATTCAATCAGAAATCAATTGTTGGAATCCAACAGCAATTTGAGAGAAATCCAAAAATAAGATTTGGAATGGAGCAAAGATTAATAGATGCAATAATGTTACTCCATTCCTATTATTGAGGATAGCACTATTTGTTGCACTGTATTCCTAAACTAGGCTGCATATTGCAATGTGGTTTGTTATCTAACCTTTATAATGTGTTTACTTGTGTTTTCTATTCAAATCCAGCTTCAAAATGTAAAAGGATTTATGTGGCTTTTGTTAAAATAAAAGAGCAACTAAAAGGAATTTGAAAATCAGAATTAGAGATTCAAAAACAACACACAAAACACTAGGTTTATAGTGGCTCACCAAAATGTCTACATCCACTCTAGAAGCAAGGCAATATTTTTATTCAGTTTTCAGATACACCATTCTCAAATACAAATACATAGTCTGCACATTCTTATATCCAATTGTTTAGCTCTTCGAATATGAAGAGACAACAAAGAAATGAATAGATAGAGAGATGAATGTTTAAATGATTGTTGGATTTCACATTCTCAACAATCTCCCACTTGAAGTCCAACCTGACCAGCCACCAATAGAGATATCCCCTACTTTCCACTCTTAATCTCAAACTGTAACCAGCCTCGAGAAGCCATACAAGACTTAAGCCTCTCCTAATTCTCTTCAAAGAAACTTCTGTTGAACATGAGTAACATGAAGTTCACTTTATCATTAGATTCATAAACTCTATCTATCTATCTATCTATTATCTAAACTTAAATCATATAGCTTTTTCGATGAATCTTGATCAGCCTATGCCAATTTATATATTGGATTCTCTTTTATATCTTCTAGATGAACTAAAGATAGGCATTTTAAATTATATTTTCTATTTTTTATTATAATTTATTATAATATATTAATTTGATCAAATTTATTTAAATATTATAACATTTTGACCTAGGTAAAATATTTACTAAATGCATGTAATTTTATGTCAATCAACTGAAACAAAATATTGAACCCATTTCTCTTATATGGAGACTGGTTTGCAAGATGATTGTTTTAACCATTAATATGCGCAATAGAAATAAATAAATCATCTAACATGTACAAGTAAAAAAAAAGTTTTGAATGTGTTGCATCTGCATTTTTTGTTGCCAGCAAATAAATAAATTATGGGTTGATTTGTACGAATACTCTAGTTCATTTTCAAGGTTAGTATGAAGATAATGGAGTGTTTTTTTGAGATAGGCGATCCTTTTACTAATGCATTATTTTTTGGTTGCATCTTCGCTTTTCTAGTGCAATGTCTAAAACATTTTTAATTTGGTTAATATTTTTGGGCTTTAAATACAAAGAGGGGAGGAATGATTTAAATATACATATAAAGTAGATGTATATTGAGGACACGTGTAAGGTTTTGGCAAGACATTTTGAAGTTTGTGGTTCGAGCTTTCTTCATTTATAGATGCTTTGTGTATACTGCTCCAGTGAGTTGGAATTTGACGCTTTCTCTCATCAATTCTTATCAGAGGGCAATTTGCTTTCTTCAAAGTGGAATTTGGTCAAGTGGGTTTCTATTTGTAAGCCCAAGCAGGATGGTTGCTTTGGTCTATAGTGGGGTCATGTGCAGTCAAGCTTTATTGGAGATGGTGCTTAATCAGGATCAAGAGTGGGCCAAAATCCTTATAGTTAAATATCTTGAAGGAGTGGATAGTAAGGAGTACCCTCGTCTCAATCTTGAGGAAAAAGGTCCACAATCTCTAACATTCTAAAGAGGGGAGCTCAAATAATTAAGCAAGGGCTTTTTGGGATTTAAAATTGGGGGTTCTGAAGCTCGTTTTCGCATGATTCTTGTGATCGTCACCTACCTATCATCTCCCAGTTTTGTCATTTGCAGTCATTATGTAATAGGTACATAGTTTTGTTTCTTGAAGTTGGTTAGAATGGAGTTGAGAATTTTAAAACTATCTTGTATTTGGGCCAGATTGAGGTGTCTATATGGAAAGAACCTTATGAATGGCCACCTAGAGGCTCGGTTTAAGCTCGAGAGGAACTTGCTAGGATTATAGCTAGGAGAATATGTATTTCTTTGAATAGAAATAATGTTCTGGCTGGGGGCTCGAATCTTAAAGGCAAGTTTTCAATGGCTTTATAGGCTACATGGAGCTAAACGAAGAGAAATATGGGAAGGTGGAAGTTCCTTGGTGGAAGCAGGTGTGAAATAAGTTTTGGCACAAATGTAAAAAATTTCTTGTGTTTGGTTGCATAGAATGGGTGTCTCACTTGGGATAATCTAAAAAGAAAGAGGTTTTCAAGGGCCTTCTAACTATGTTTTTTGCAATAATAGCGAGGATTTTTCTTGACATTTTTTTATTTCAATGTGCCTTTGCCAAGAAAATTTGGCATCTTTGGCAGGGAGCCTAGGAACATGCTTGTGTTCATGCCAATTCTTTGATCAAGTTTTGGAATAGTATGGGGAGACCCCAACTAAGACTTCCTTTCTTCATATAGCTTGGATATCAATTCCTTTTTCATCTTATGGAAATTATGGTTAGAAAGAAGTCGAAGGATTATTTTGGGTAAGAAGATAGTAGTGCTTCAAGTTTGGAAAAAGAATTACTAGTATGCTACAAGAGCCCTTGTTGGAAAAGTATGATCTTTCTACAACTGTAGACACTAGTGAAGTGTATTTTATCTAGAATTTGAATCTGGCTACGTATATCTCTAGATTTTCCATGTTAAGAAAGGGTTGACAAACTACAAGGAATGTCTAGAAGGATGGCTAATGGTCTCCCTCACCCAATGGGGTCTTGAAGATAAATACTGATGCTTCTTCCAGTGGAAATCTTGGGCATGTTCGTATTGGTGGGATTGATAGGGATAGTTATAGGGTTGTGATTTTTCTCTTTTTTGTGCAAGATTATTTGTGAATTAGATTCTTAGGTGGCTATGGATTGGCTGATTAAAAAGAGGTCAAATGATGTTAATTGGCAGATGACTTTGTTTGTTTGATAGATGCTTAGTTTGAGGGATTCTTTGGATTTAATCTATTGTTGTCATATTCACAGTGAATGAAATAAGGCAGTTGTTTGCTTGGCAAAATGGGCTTCAAAGTGATTAGATGGGTGGAATGTGGGTGAATGGGGACATTCGCCCCCTAGATTGCTCTCAAATGTTTGACAAAGTTGTCAAGGAGGATGTGACAGTATAATTGAAAGCCCTTGTTGGGTTCCTTCTTGGTTGGTTGTTTCTTGGTTATGTTCTCTCTTTTTGGGACTATTCTCCTTTATGTTTCATAGCAGTTCTTTTTTATTAATAATTTTTTTCCTCATTTTTTAGATTGATAGAGTCATCAATAACAATTGTAAAAGTAGTATTTGAAATTATTTTAAATCAAATTTAAATGTCTATTTTTATTTTAAAGTTAATATTTTTACTTTGTGTCAAGAGAACTATTGACAAGGGTAAATTTTTTTACTAGTTATTAATAAAAGTAAATTTACCAAATCAAATTTGATTTTTTTTCTTCTGAAAAATGTTAATTCTTACTAAGTGTAGATACAGATTTTTAATTTAAAATATTAATAAAATTATTAATTTCTTAAATCTTATTGGTTCTTAAACTTATATGGGCAAACTTTCCATTTTGAATATCATTTTAAAGCTTGTACAAGCTTTTATGCTTTCTTTTAAAATATATTGAATTTTTTCATAATATTAAAATGATTTGAATTTTATTTGAGAAGATTATTTTTCACTTATTTTTAATATTTAATTATATTTTTTTATCGGTAAAAGGCCTAGGCCAAATAATTTTATTAATATAAGTAAAGAAGTGTACAACCCCGTTCAGAGCGGGTGCTGGTAGAAAAGAACAAGGTCAAGAAAACCTCCAGCCTTTCCCGGGACCTAAGTCCAGAAAGATACATAATCAAACTTAAGGAGGCATTCCCCCTTATTACATTTCAAAAACAAATGTTTGCGTAATCAGAGGGTATACCCTCATATACAATGTTTTCTTCTCTCTTTAAGGGATATATTTGTAGGTATAAATACATTGTTTTTTCCTTCTCTCAAATACCATTATTAAGACAGAAGCGTGTGCTCTCCATATTCTTCAAGAGGAATGTATGGAGGATGATTTATTTCCTTTCACAATTCCTATTTGTAGCTGTTCCCTGTATCAACTTAACCCTTCAGCTAAGATCATTGTTAGTATATTCGTTACCCTTGATCCTTTATGGAATAATAAATACACACTCCTAATCTATAACAACATAACAGTTACAATTAATCATCAAAATAAGGGAGAGACAAGCTTTCAATGTTGCCTTTTCTAGATTAACTAAAATTTCCTTTCTATAGTTAGTAAGGGAGTAATTTTAAGAATTTGCTCATAACTGTTGAAGATACTAAGAAAGAGAGAGGAAGCTTTCTTTATGACAAATGTAGAATAAACATGGTTGAGCATATATTCTAGCCTTGGCGTCATCAGTTATAATTCTATCACATCACAAATTTTTACTGAGAGATATATCGAAGGGCTGAATTAGCATATTTCCACTTGTGTCAAGATTTGGTCTTAGGTGAATTTGTGTATTTATTCTTACCTTGCAATGATCAAAGGGCTAACTATATGTTTCTTAGGATTGTTATTATCGACAAAGCATTGTCTAATGAGAGGATAATTATTCTTAAGTGTTTATCTTGATTGGACTAATACTTATTATAACGAAATTTATATATTGGCATATTATAATATTAGAAGGATATTAGAACCTAGAGTATTAGGATTTTAGGAAAGATATGACTAAAAATATTCCATATAAGTTTAAATAAGATTTATAACAATGAAAATATTTATACATGTTAATGTGAAGACAAGAATCGAGTTTTTTATATATATATATA
>MU225851.1:3365310-3389497 GCA_018584345.1 Thuja plicata
AAATGCAATGCCAGAAACATCTGCAGGAAGAAGAATCAGGAACACCAACAGTGCAACAAAAGTACAAGCACATGATAAAGGGCGGTGTCACAGACACACAACATGGGCTAATGTCGTGGAAGGTACGCTCACTTGACAAAGGTGGATGAGCACAAAAGGCAAAACATCATAACCCCCCATGGCACTTTATAACTGAGTGCGAGTACAAACAAACACAAGGTGTTCAAAATCTCAGATATGCAAAAGCAGACACTTTATCTTAGTGCGTTTACAGAAAAGAGAATGCTACAGAAGAGAAGCATACAATGCTCAGAAAAGGAAACGATCCCAGGACCTGAAACATCCAAGATATCTACCAGAATGCCATAAAGCAAAAAATTGAATACATAGATACATGGAGAAGAATCTAGGTGTGAGACCCATAGAATAAGAAAGAGAATAGAAGCATCTTTCCGACCCCATGCGGAAGTCGAAAAAAGGAGTTCGGATGAGCAAGATATGGCTCCCGGAGTGCAAAAATAGATCGCTGACTTTGACAGGTGAAAAAACCTGCAAGATGGAAGAATTAGAAAATCTATCCTCCAAAAAGACGTCCATCTCGGAAAGAGCTTTCCGGTGATATAAGGAAGTCGAAAATCGGCCTCCGTTTGCTCGAGATATGAGCAAAACACCACCGAGAGGTCAAAACAGAAGTGAACCTTATGAAACCTCAGCCAAAAATGGCGGAGCCCTGCTAAACTGACAATTCCTCCAAAAAAAGTACTGTCTCCAGATTTCCCACCAAAATGGCAGAAAAAAAATATTATTTTTTTTAATGAAAAAAAATAATAAAAAAACATTATGCTTTTTTTAAGGAAAAAAGCATAAAAAAACACATAAATTTTTTTTTTTAATTTTAAAAAAAAAAAATATTAAAAAAATTTGGGCCTGTGGCTGCTGAAATCTGTGGCACGGAAACCGAGGTGGATTTTTCCTCAAAAATGTGCCAAGGTCATGCAAGCAAAAAAGAGGGCCCAGATTTCAACTGTGTCCAAATAAGGTGTGCCTTATATGAAAATAGGGGTTTTGGGGGTATTCCAGACACAACCCAGATGTCATTTTTTGCTCAAACTACTCTAAAAAAAAGATCCTCACCAAAACCACTAAAATATGAGACAAAAACCTCTCAAAAGCACAGATTAAAGAACAAGGCCAAATCTCTCATGAAGAGAACAGGGGCATGAAGATTTCCTGCTCTGATACCATATTGGAGTTGATGAAAACTATCAACCCACAACTCCCAAGAATCACCTGCATGCAAACCTGTCACAGAAAGAGAGAAGCAAAAAAGCTATGGAGGCCAAAAATCACAGATTGATGGAAGAGGAAACATCTTGTGCAAATAATGGAGAAAAAACTCTTAATGCAATAACATCCTCAATTAATTAATGACCATCAAATTTAATAATTTACAAAGAGGGAATCCTTATAAAAGGATACCGAAACCCTAAACGGGAAACCCTAAAGGGAAAATCTAGGTTGCATAATAATAATTAATAAAAGAATTAATTATTAAATGCCTAAAGTTTAGCTTAAGTAAAAGAGAGATAATAAGTGACTTAATAATTAAATCAATATGATTTACTTAATAAGTGGAATCACTTTATTACTCTAACACAAAACACCTTACAAATAACCTACAAAACCAAAATGTTTTCTAACCTAGGTGCTCCTACACCAGCCGGCTCCACCCACATAGATCCCCCACCGCGAGAAGCCACACCCAGCGCATCGGCGGGAGAAATGGAATCCGTCGAGCGGGAAAAAGCAGCGATAGTAGCGGTCATTGTGGAAGCCCAAAATTCCAGTTCTTGTCTGTTGATTCTTAAGACACACAAAAAAGAGTGTGTTAGGTTAGTTGTTATCATAGTGGTAAACATTAGTTGTAAAACTTTAAAAGAATTGAAATTTATTTTAACACAGTAAATTGTCTTATAGTAATGAAGAGTAAACTTAGACGTACAAAAGTAAACCAAACACCCTAAATTCTGGATTGCTAAACACCCAAAGTTTTTGGGCAAATCAACTCCATTGTTTGTTTCAAAGAAATATTGGAATATAAGTCCCTTTTTTTAGAGGGTTAATGAAATGCCTTTCTAAAGAGGATAGCATACCTTACGTCTACCTTACGTCAATCATGTTAATGTGATCAACTCAACTCTCTTACGAAGTTTCCTCATTTTTTAATTGAGGTCTCTTCTCTTCATTTTTTAGAGGCTCTATTAAATACCCCACTCAACTCTCTTATGAAGTCTCCTCATTTTTTAATTGAGCTCTCTTCTCTTCATTTTTTAGAGGCTCTATTAAATACCCTTTAGAGAGGGTAGTGGACGTTACCCACAACCATGTTAATGTGATCAACTCTCTTACTGGCATAAATACATATGCCATGTTTATGTAGCATATTGTGAAAAATAAAACTTTTCCAACGCCCTTTAATATCGCCATAACTATAACATACCAATTTTTTGTCTTTCTAATAGCTCTTACATTTTTAAAATTAAGACATGGAAGCTCTTAGGTTTTAAAAACTAAGATATGAAGGCACTAGCAAGGCATGCAAACTCTTGAAAAAATGCTTTAAACTTCGCCCATGTTTTGTCAATTCCTATACTATTATAACAAAACAACTAACATTTCACATGAACTTCACTATACTACAACTTGTTATTCAAGTCTATCCTAAAAATTAATTTTAAATTATCCTATAAATATTTTCAGAATTAATTATTAAAAGTAGAAAATAAAACAACATTTTAAAGGGGGCTCTTAATCTAGAGGGATTTGACAAGTTGAGGTAAGTGAGAAGAATCGTGCTAATTGGTAGACGACCCTTTTGATTGAGACAAAATATTAAGCCTACATAGAAAATTAATAGAATAGCAGCAAGTGGCATATTTCTAATATGAATTATTATAGTAAATAAAAATAAAACAATCATAATATTTTATTATTATTTTTATAATATAATTAATATTATAAAGATCAAGTTATAATAAAAAAATAGTATTAAACTCATTGTAATAAATTAAATTATAAACTAAATTTTTTATGTGATTAAAGTAATTAATGTTTATTTTAATATTAGTGACTTGGTGGTTATCTTTTTTATTTTTTACTTTAAAACTAATCTATTGAAAACACATGTAAACTTCAAACTCTAAATTTTAAATTAAAGATAAAATAAGTTTACTATATATTTAGGAGAATCTCAAATGAGTTTATTTGACTCATATAAGGTTGCATTTTTCTTTTATGTACTTCTTGTGATCTCCACGATCTTAAATTTCTAACCAGGACATTGTGTATATTTTTAAGATAGATTTATATGTGATATGAACAAATGCCTATCCTATTCGAATGTGAGCATATCTTACGAAAATCAATGTCTATCCCTAATAGATAGATGATGATCTATAGATGAAAGTATAATTACATCGAGAGGCTTCCTACAATCACAAACACAAGGTTGAGGACCACCATGTGATCTGTGTAAAGTTTTTCAAATACCTATATTCATCTAATGATGTGGAGTGCCAAGTCAGACATGTACATGAAAAGAGGAGAACAATAAATGTGAAATATTTGAGCATTCAATTATTAGTTTTTAAAGAACGGTTAATGTGAAATATTTGAGCTTTCAAATATTAGTTTTTCACATTTGAGTGTTCAAATATTAGTATAAAGAACAGGGTGAACCCACAATAGTGGGTTACACTTTTTCGGAGGAAGCAATTCCTCACGAAATTCGCAAAGCAGGCAGATTGAGAAAGTACTTTCTATCAAAAGTCCTCGATTAAGGGCAATTTTAGTCAATTAATTTCGATAGAAAGTAGTTTCGATCAAAACTAATTAGTTTCGATTGAAACTACTTTCTATCGAAAGTCTCTGATTAGAGGCCATTTGCAAAGGTTGACGCAAATCAAAAGTTTTCATGGCTTCGGGGCTCAAGCGCAAGGCTCAAATGGAAGAATAAGGATACTTCCTTTTGCATCGCACAAGTACTCTGAATGAGATTTCTAACGAATATAGATTTGATAGTTTTTGAATTAATTAGGTCTATGTTTTTTGACGTGCATCCAATGTAGGTTTTTTATCGAATATAAACCTCCAAGTTTGATGTTCAATAAAAAATAGTAGAAAAGAGATTTTGTTTTTGAAAATAACAGTGCCCTCCAGCTTTGAGTCTACTCTCTATCAATTTTTTTTTTTTTTGATAAATACACAACAAGTTATAAACTATGCAGTCAAGGTATGTCAAAATTATGGTTTACTGATCTACTTCAAACATTCATAACATATGCAATAATCATGATAATTTTGTCAAACCAATTGCATGCCCTCCGTATGGATGCTAAAAAACCAAATTTGAAAGAAGCGCATTGATCTATTTTAGAAAAAAAGTTATTCTCTATGAAGTCAATGTAACTTTTTGAAAATGACGTTTTCAGCAACATAGCAGTTTTCTTAGGAGAAAAAAAACCATTCAAATCAATTCAGAAAAAAAAGAAAAATATATATTTAGAATCTAGACAGAAAATGATAAAAGACTCTAGTTTACTTCATCTTCTGATTTCAAACAGTTTAACGACAATATGCATATGAATTTGAAAGATTTTTAAAAAATGTAGACTTCAATGTCCGTTTAGGCAAAAAAGTGTAACCCACTATTGTGGGATCACCCAATGATTAATATGAAATATTTAAATGTTCAAATACTAGTTCAAAAAATCCACATATGAAATCGATCACAATTGTGTAACCGTTTTCTACATGCACCTAATATCATCTTCATCCTTCCTTTGTATTCATTTTTGGATCTAAAGATTGTTGAATCTTTTAGGTTCTCTAGAGGGTTTTGGGAAAAGTATAGGTGTGTTTGTATACATTATGCATTTCTAAATTTATGGTGCTTTGTTTATGTTTTTCATTATCTATTTATTTTCTTTCCATTACAGTCATTGCAACAAAAGATACACTATCTCTTTGCAACAAAAGATTTGGTTCGTTTAAAAGAAAAAAATGAAGGTAATTTTTTCTCCGTGTTAGATTTATAAGCAATTGAATAATTAGTGTTTGGTAAACCCTATTTATATTCTAGTGTGTTTGACAATAATGGTGTTTCATTCCATAACATTTCTTGAGTATACTTTTTCCAGCTATAACAAATCTAGATTTTATAGGTCTTTTATACTTTATCCACCTATACAAATCAATATTCATTGTTAAATAGGTTAGTTGATTTAAATATGTTTTTGAAATTGTACATTGTTGTCAAATAAAATGTGTAGTTTTTTATGGTTCAAATAATTTATAATGTTTTTATTTTGCACAATAGATGTGGATTTGTTGAATGCCATTATATCCTTCAAGTATCATAGGTTGCCCAACTTGCTTTGCAACATACTTGTTTGTTAATCTAGACATTTGTGTTTTTCCTCCATGTATTTGATCTAGGATCCCCAAATGTGGTTTCACATTACTAGGAATAACTTCATCATGGGTATCTAAATCTTGTACAGATTCTAAGCTTTCTGAAGATGAGTGATTCCTTATCAACTTACCCACTTCTCTTGAATTCTCTGATATCTCCGAGGATGAAAGTTTGTATTATTAGAGGCATTCTCTAAAAAATTCTTGGTCATTGATGTTTTTATCAACCTTTATATTCAAATGCTTGCTGAATGGAAAGACAACGACAATATGCTCTGTGCAGAAGAAGAATGTAAAACTATTTCTATGGTTTTCCTACCCACTATTTCTATGTTGAGCTTTAATTGTACAATTAGAGGTTAGCTTAGTGTGTTTTACTCCAACATTTGTACAACAATGATTAGCTTTTAATATATTTTTAACATATTAATGAAGACATTGCCTCAATAGTAGTGACTCCTATTTTTAGTTTATCTGCGTTAGTACATCAAGAGTGTATATACATACATAAATCCTAAACCAAATTCTATTGTAACTATAACTCTAAATTAAATTAAACCCTAATTTTAAAGCTAAACTTAACCCCAAACTAGAAACCTTAACCAACTTCAACCCTAACTATAAGACTAAACCAAGTTGAACCATAATTGCAAATCAAATTATAGCCTAACACTAAGACTACCCCAAATTAAAATCTTACTCTAAACTAAATCAAAACCTAACATTTAAACAAATTAAACCCTAAAAATCTATATAAATTGATCCCAAATCCTAAAACTAAACTTAATTAATCCTAAGTCCTATACCAAATTGAACCCAACTGCTAACACAAACCAAATTGAACCCTCAACCTAAACTAAATTAAAAGAAAATCTTAAACCCACTTCAACCATAGCTATAGAACTAAAATAAATTAAACCATAACCCTTAAGCTAAACCTAACCCTAAACCCTAAACCTTAACCAACTTCAATCCTAACTACAAGACTAAAGCAAGTTGAACCATAATCGTAAACCAAATTATACCTTAACACTGAGACTAAACCAAATTGAACTCTTACCCTTAACTTAATTAAACCCTAGTGATTAGCTAAATTAAACCCTAAAAATACACATTAATTAATCCCAAACCTTAAAGCTTAACTAAATTTAACCCAAGTCCTATACCAACTTGAACCCTAACTATAACATTAAACCAAATTGAACCATAACCCTAAAACTAATTAAACACTAAAGCATATTGAACCATAACCCTAAACCAAAATGAGCATTTAACCAGATCAAAACCTAATCCTAAACCAAATTATGTCTGAACACTAAGCCAAATTGAATGGTAATCTTAAACCAAATATAATTATAAGCCAAACAATAAACCTAATTCAACCTAACCCTAATTAAACATTAAACCAAATTGAACCCTGAACCTAAACTCAATTAAACCCTAATAACTAAACTAAATTGAATTGTAACCCTAAACTAAATTGATCTCTTACCCTAAACCAAAATGAGCATTTGACCGAATTAAACCCTAGTCCTGAACCCGTTTATCTCCTAACACTATAAATAATCCGAAATGAACCCTATTCCTAAACAAAAATTAACCCTACACCTAATGCTAAACTAAATTTAATTAAAATTATTTAGTTTAGGGATTATTTTGAGGCACATTATCATGTTACATTATTTGTGAACTGTAACCTTGAACCAAATTGAACTCTTACCCTAAGCCAAAATGAACATTTAACCAAATCAAAGCTTATTCCTAAACCAAATCATGTCCTAACACTATGTTAAATTGAATTTTAACCTTAATAAACATTAAACCAAATCAAACCCTAATGCTAACATAAACCAAATTGAACCCTTAACCTAAACTAAATTAAAAGAAATTCCTAAACCAACTTCAATCTTAACTCTAGCACTACATTAAATTGAACACTAACCCTAAAGCTAAACCTAATCCTATAAGTATATATTTATTCAATAGTATATAAAGTAAATGGAAAAATTATATATATAAAGATAAACTTTCTTCAAAATAAATTTATTATAAGATAAATGAATTAAAAAAATTAAGAGATATAAATCCAAAGCTTGTTTATAGATTATGGATATGATTGTGTGCAAGTTTTTCACATCAACATTTCAGATCACATTTCGTGATCCATCATCAAGGTGCAAGTTTTTTATCTTGATGATGGATCACAGAGTGTGATCGGAAAGGTTGATGTGAAAAACTTGCACACAATCATTTGCTGTGAAAAACTTGCACACAATCATATCCAGAAGCTAGAAACAATTTTTGAATGGATTGTGCAAATCTTAAAGCATTAAATCCAAAGCTATCATCTTAATTTTAAATTCTTTCATATTTTTAGTTTGCAATTTTATTGTTAAAAATATTATAAAAGTAGTCATCCAACACATTGAAAGAATATAATATCTACTTAAGAAAAAGAAATTCAACCAAGGCCATGAGATGGATATTAGGTCATTTTTAAAAATTCTTTGTAAACAAGTGTTATTAGTTCTTGCCGAGTATTCAATGCAATGCCACTGTTTTTATTAGTTGTCCAATTAGAACATTGCATTTTTCAACAACTTTTTGTATTGATATAGTTTTAGTACATTTTGAATTTTCTATATTGTAATAGAAATTATTTATCTCTAATTTTATTGGCTGAATGTGGCTAGAGTAGTGTGTGAGGCTTTTGTCTTTTTGGGGAGAGATATTTTTCATTTTAGTTGTCCAATGATAACACTTTATTTTTTAACAATGTTTTACATTTATATAATTCTAATATTTTTTGAATTTTCTATTATTAAATTTTGTTACTATTGTTTATAATATTATATTTGTAACTAATTAATTATATTATATATTAATATTAACTTAATAGTATAATATTCATATTATTTATTATATATTATATTAATATAATATATTATAATATTCATAACAGTGCACAAAAAGTACCAAACCAATGTTAATTTAAATATCATTAATTACTTGAATATGATGTAATAAAAATCTTAATTTACTATTTACTATTTAATATTTAATATTCAACTATAATTAATGATTATATTTAGTTAATATTAAACTCTCGTGTTGAACGGACAAATGAATTTCGCATGGAACCAAACATCCTAAAGCTTAATCTTTAAAACTTAAATAGAAACTAGACCTATGTATCCTTGTTTAGTATAAGTCCTTCAAAAAAAAGTAATGAATTTCATGGTGTGCATGTATTTGTAAGGGCCCGTGAGAAAAGAAACCCCCCTGCCCCTAAACCCACCCCTTGGAAATCCAGAAGGATTGAACATAAAGACGCTAAAATCGGGGACCTAAAGGACCAAATTGTTGAATTACAAGTCAGGATGAAGATTATGGAAACCAGTGCAGATGAATTTTGGAAAATCAAAACTCAAATTGGTAGAGCGATCAGTTCATTGTGTGTTTAATTATCGAGGGGTTATGAGAAAATCAGCAATGGGGATCATATTGGGTGAGAGTAAGATTAGAATAAGAGTGAAGAAGATGCAGGGGACAGGGAATCAACATATGGATGCTCTGGTGGATGAGGAGATGGAACCAGAAGCTTGGAAGGAACAGTTGCAGAAGCTCTCAAGGAACAAGGAGTTTCTCAATAGTAAATGATGTTTCTTCTCTATTTGGGGTACTAGGCTCTTTTCCATTTTGTTGTTCTTTTGACTATGAAGCTTAAGGTTTTTTTTGCAGGTGTCACAGGTTTAGTAGACTGTTAGGGATTCTTAATAACAATCTTAGTTTTTATAAGTATTCTCATGCTATGAACTATAAGGCCTATGTGCCTATTAAAATTATGTTATTTTAATGGCAATGCTTTTTAATACTGCTATCTTAGTATTTAATTATAATAATGCTATGATGAACATTGGTTATATGCTTATTAGGTTAGTTGTTAAGCTTGATAGGAGGGCCACGAACCTCTATGGTGTTAGCTAGCTGTTGTTTTGTCTTTGTGCTCTGTTGTGTTGCTTAACTATTCTATCTCTCTAAGGGATCAAGGTCCTTTTCCCTGCTTATTTAATCAAAAACATCAATTAATCTAATATATAAGTTGGGACAAAAATTAAATATTTAGATAAGTTATAGGAATTAAATTTAAATGAGATATTTAGCTCAATTGTAAAGATGGAAAATGATGTTGAAGATATTAAGAATATATTCATCAAATTGAGTTGGAATTTAGTGACTTGATCAAATGAATGCTCTAGAGTCTCCAATGTAACTTTACTTTGCTAAATGGTTCATATCCATGCTTGCAGATATGATCTCCATCATGTCTATAGAAGTGAATTAGTTCACAAACCTGCACTTATGGGAACAAATTGGTAGAATTCTGACAAATAAAACATTGTTCACTACACTCTTTTGATATTTCAATTGTAGTAAAGAATTGACAGTTTATACAAAAACCTCTTACAATTTTTTTTTTTTTTAAATTATGAGGGTCATTCTTTTCCTCAATCCAACCCCCAAATAGAACAATTGAAAATGAGAAAACTCAAGTACGTCCATTATTGAGAATTTACTAAAATCTTCTTGTTGAAAGACTAATCCTAATTGTATTTAAGATAAATGATGATGATATATATTCTTCATTCTATTATGAATACACTTAATAAAGGTATTCATTTTATACTTATTTGTCATAATCAATGAATCATTTATTAGTCATTTTCAAAAATATTAAATTCTTCTTCAAATTTTATTTTGCATTGATATATTGCTATAAGATAGTGGTCCTTTCTCTAGGGACATATTTTTTTAAAGATTCTATGATCAAGATCTTTTTCATGTTAATCCGTCCAATCTCAACCATCAATATCTATACTTGCTCGCATTTTTCCCATCAATAGAATGTCCACAACATAAGTAACCCTCTCCCATAAAAAATATCAACCATGCATATTTCATGAAACACGACTTTATATTTTTATGAAATAGTATTATGTTGATCATTTATGTTTTTGATCAATATGTTGTTGGCAAGTTGACTTTACTGTGATTATATGACTAGTTTTGTGTTGTCATTATGACAACAAAGTCATATGGAGTTTCGACAGTCAGTACACAAACTTTGAAGTTCATATTTTGGCTAAATATAGAAGACAGTGCAGACAACGATACACCTGATGATCAGAGCACCAACGCACGTGAGTATGATCGAGTTATGGTATGCGCTCTTGGATATAAGATTTTTTATATGTTTTTGTGCTTATTATAAACACGCAAGATCAGATGTGACAGTATCACGAAGTTACAACAAGTCTAAATGTCACTAGCAGTTCAGCAGAACAGAGCATAGAGCCGACAAAAAGTTTTTGATTAGCGTATATCATTTTATTTTGTTAAGGCTATGCGCCTATTGTAATAGTGTTGTAATCATGTCATTATCATTTGTGTAAACACGCTTAAGCCAATTAATTTGGATGTGTTGTGTGTGTTGGTTTTAGGCCGACTCAGTCTTAGTTTTGGTTGCGTCTATTAAGACATGTATATATATTTGACATGCATTTTTGTATGGTGTGAAAGATGTAACAAAGATAGAAGAACATACATATATAGAAGAGAAGAATTATATTCAGTATGAGATAAAGCTCTACCAGAAATTAGAGTTACAATGCACAAAAGAAACTGATCAGACAACAGTATCATAGCAGTAATTCACCTTTCCAGATATAGTGTGTATCTGATATTCAGGAGGTTGTAGCCTTCTTCTTTGAGCAGTGAGCTATGTCGGTGTGTCATCCACCTTTAACAGGGTTTGTAGACTCCTAACAGAGTCATTGTACTCAGCATTGTAATGATTTCTCCTAACAGGGCAAAGGAACTCTAACAAGTTCATATGATTAGTGCAATTATTTGTGGGTACTAATTCCCACCGTGGTTTTCCTCTGGCCAAGGTTTCCCCGTAAACATATCTTGTGTTATGAGTTATGGTTTTATATTCTTTGCTCATCATTTCAGTATTTAAGTAATTAGGCTAATTTTCAAGAAGCAAAAAAATATTAATTGCTGAACACCGATTCAGCCCCCCTCTCAATGTTCCCATTCTCAACAATTGGTATCAGAGATTTGGTCCTCTAATAGAAGTTTAACCACTTGAGGAGATCATGGATTCAATAGAAGTGAAAAATTTGAAGAAAAATCTTGAAGCAGCTCTTGAAGATCTTGACAGATCTAAAAAAGAAAATGAAGAACTGAAATTGAAAGTCAATGGCTCACAAGTATTCATCAAGAAACTGAGAAAAGATTTGAAAGATTGTACTACGAATGATTTCAAAAAATGGTCAAAAAGCTTAATGAAGAAAACATGTCTTTGAAGGATTAGATTGAAGATTTGAATGAACAGTTAACTGATAGCTAGACAACTCTTGAAGAAAAGACTAAAGAAAACAAACAATTAGATGAAGAACTTATGCAAGCAAACCTGAAAATCTTGGAGTTGGAGAACATCAAGAAAAGATAGAATCTGAGTTGACAGAAGTCAAGGATCGTATTGAAAAATTACACACAATTTCTGATGTAATACAATCACTGATTTATGCACAAAAGATAAGAGGTGATACCAGTGGTATTGGATACAATGAAGCATAAATTTAAATCAATGCAATGCAAGAAAGAATGAAAGCACCAGAAGAATCTACAGAAGCTAAGAAAACTGAGAATCATGCAGAAGCTAAAGCAGAACCACCTAAAGATGAACGCAAGCCAGTTAACCAAACTTGTTATGTCTATAAAAAGCAAGGACATATAGCAATAGATTGTAAAGAGGTAGGACCTTTCAATGGCTATTTCTATTCATGCAATAAATTTGGTCATAGAGATATACATTGTAGATCAAATCAAAGAATTCAGACACAAAAAATCAAAGAAGTCAACCACAACAAAGTTCTCAAAACACTACAAGTCAGATATACGACTACAATGGTCACAGAACTAAACAATGCAGTATGGTAACTCATATCAATACGCCTAGAAATTCAAGACCTCCAGTAATTTCTTACTCTTGTAACAAGGTTGTACACATCTCAAAGTTTTGCAGATCTAGAGCGCAAAGAAAAGAAAGACCTGATAAGTCTCAAAGATCTCTATTTGAAGAATTTGGAGCAGTTAAGTTTGTGAAAGCTACAGAAGATAGAAGCAAGATTTGGGTTGAAGTAAAGAAATATGATGGTATTGAAAAAGTGGTAGATGCATCCATAATGGACGCACCTTCTACTTCTAGATAAATGACCCTCTTGGTCATAGGGGGAGCTAGACAAGCTCTACACCCCTGCGCGGTTGGTATACTCACCCCTGAGTATGTTCCTTTGGTTTTATGTACTTGGTTACTATTTGAAGCAGTATGCAAGAGCGCACAGTTTTAATTACAACCTGAACTGAGTTTAGAATTCATAGTTGTAACCCGTGCTATGACAACAAGCATTAATTGCAAAAAAATAATTTATAAGTCAGCAAAGGTCTATTATCTTTACTTCTACATTTGAGATCAAGCATTTGAAGAGCACATGAGATTTAAGCATTTGAGTGTTGAAGGATTGTAGTTGTTTAATTAGAAAAGAGAGTCAAAGTTATCACAAAACCCTAGCTCGGACATGTCATTTCAAAACTCTTTTGGAACCCTATTTGAGCGATTAAGCAAGTAAGTAATGGAAACTCCTGTAATCTTTGATATCACTGAAAGGAAGAGATATGTATTTAAGAAGCACCCATTCAAGTCAGTGTTAGATAATATAGAAGGAGTATTTTCCAAGACTCCGTTAGGAGTCGTGCATGTCGAAGATATTCGTGCTTACATTTATTGCAAGAAGGAGTTTGTAGGTGAGGACAACATAATGTTGCTTATGGCATCTATGATTAACCCTGATTGTTCATTCAAGAATGAGTTCTCACATCTCTCAGAAAACCATATTATTGAGTATGCGAATGCGCGTGAGTTTTATGGATCATAATGGATTAAGATTTTACTCAGTAGGATTCATGATGATATGTTTTGTATTGGTGAAGTCCCTGTTTGCATTACAGCTGATCTCATTCATGAGATGACTAGACTCTCTAAGGATGGTCCCCTTCTCCCCCACAGGAAAAGATGTCAAGAAATAGGTTGAGAAAGTATGTAAGTCTAGGAGTGATAAGTGTAGCATGACTATTCAGCCCATAGAAGAAAAAGACATTAAACTCATTGCTATGATCCTTGGATACAAATTTCAACATGCAAGTAGATTAAACAGTGTATCTGCAACTACAGTTCTAGCAGCCATAAGGATAGTGAAAGACAATACTCACTACAAAATTTGTGAGATCTTGCGCACATTTTTGATAGAGAACATTAGAGATATAAAACATGACAAAAGAAAAATATTCAAATTTGGTTCTTTAATCATATACATGTACTTTCACATTTTTGGTAAGGTTTCTAATCTTTACCTAGACAGAAGCAAACCTACCTTGCCTCAAATTTCATTGAAAGCAACATCTGAAAACACTCTAAAGGATTACTTGTATATGGAGATCAAAACATTCATAATTACGATTTATAAAAGGTTCAGAATACCTGAGAACATAGTTGACAAATACAAGGATACTATATGTTTTATGGTGGAAACATATTCTACATGCATGGAAGCAGTTGAGCCTAGAAAAAATGGATTCATCCACTTGGTTATGAGGTAGATGAACATATTCTGGAAGGATATGCACAAGTCCTTCTATTTGCGCCTAAAGATCCAAATGAGCCTAGATGGGGCACATATAGAGAAAATACAAGACAAGTTGATTCTGTCCTGTATAGTGCATAAAATAAGAGGAAAGCATCAAGGATTACCTCTAATATTCTTAAAATTCATGGTGTCACCCAAGAAGTCCTAGATAAAGAAATGGAAGCTAAGATTGCTAAGGAACCTGAGAACACACCTACATCTGCTGAAGTTAATACAGAAAAATCTGATGATGTTCAGAAAAAGAAGAAGAATAAGTCTGGAGAGAGCACATCTGCACCTTCAACTACAATTGATCTGGAATCCTCTCCTCCCTTTGTGCCAAGCAAGTTGTCTATAAGAAGGAAGCAAATCTGCATAAGCCACCCATCCTCAAGGACAACTCGAAGCAAAGTGAAGAATACTCAAGCACCTCCTGAGGTAGGATTCAAACCTAGTTTGGAAGTTTTGAGAACTAGAATTATTGAGGAAGGTAGGTTAGATTCAATTGCAAATGTCTATGATAAGTATCAAGAGATTGATAAATCAGAAATACATTCTATGATTATCATACATTTGATTAAGTTCAAAAAGTCAGTTTTGAAACTTAAGACAGTCATCCCAAATAAAATATGGAACATACTTGACTCATTGAAAAGACAAGCTTTAGAGGAGGATATGAGGATTAGAGAGAAAACATTAGACAACACCCTTCCTATTTTTTCACTTGAAGAGAAGATGGTACTGTTAGATTTGGTAAATCCTCATCTGAGATCAAAGACTAGAACTCTACAAATAATGAAAAAAGACTTTGAGTTGGTTGCTAAGGAGAGAGAAAAAGCATTTGAGCAAGTTTTTTTGGATAGACACATGTAACCTTCAACTGCGCCTATAACCAAAGTTACTCCAGTTCCCTCCAAGCAAGGAAAAGAATCAGTGATCCCTACTGTGCCTATTACAGGTCCACAGGATTCTGCGCCTAAAGTTTCAAGACCCTTTGATACAGTTAAAGACACAGATGAAACTATTATGATAAATGATGTTGAGATAACCATGTTAGCCTCAAATAATGATTTGGAGAATTTTGAAGAAGCCTTTGTGAGTACTAAAGAAGTTGGGATCCTATGCAGTGACAAAGCATCTGTGCAGCAAGAAGAAGTTCCAATTGAAGATACAACAGGTCAAAGTAATGATAAAGAGGATGAACCTAATGAACCACCCTCTGTTGAGATCCCAGTGAAGAGTGAATATATGGATGTAAGTCAAAATGCAATCTTTATTCCTTCTACCAAGCCATCCATATCATTGTTTTCAAGTTTGACTCTTGATTCGACAAGCTTAGATTCATAGGGAGAAGAAGATCTGATTAAGATAAGTGTGTTGGCACTGGAGAAAGAAAAAGAAAAAAAAGTAATGAGAAACCCTCTCTTTCTTGAATTAGTTAGCATATTGAAAAATTTAGTGCGTGCAGATAAGAAATTGGTCAATGTTCAATCAGTAGATGATGTTAAAAACATCTTGACGAGTTTGAAAGGAAAATTTTTGAGCTTAGAAGAGTCAGCAACAAAAATTGCAGAAGAAAAGTACAACAAGAAAAGGATGAATGACCTAATGAACAATTTTTCATTAGACCTTAACTCACTAAAGATTGGACAAACAATTCTGAAAGACTTAGCAGCAAAAGGAAGAAAATTGATAGCTAATTGCATGGACAAAGAAAAACTTACTATAAGACTAGAAAAAAGCATTAGAGCATATCTAGGAGACCAAAAACCCTAAATAATATGCTACCTATCTAATCTACCATGAAATCCATTCAAAAAATGAGTTCATAAAAATAAAGCATAAGAAACTCTAAGAACCCCCTTCAAATGAAGCTCCCATGTCCTTCTTTCTTCTCCATAATCAGGTTTGATGTGGCTCTTTGACAATAACAAGATTGCACAAAGACTTTTGAAAGCACAAGTTTGCAACGAGAATACTAGAAGATAGTGGTCTAACCTTGAAAGATTGAAATGCATCCCATTTTATAGAAAATGAGAGTCATTTAGGTGAGATTGCACAAAATCACTGCATAAATGCAGATTTTGGTTGGTGAGATGTTAGGAAGCATGATATGGGGGAGATCAAATAAGGAGATATTGAGGATATTCATGAAGCACCTTATTAGGGATGTGAATCCTCAATTAAGGGATATGGAAATTAGGTAGGATTAAGGAATCGTTAAGAAAATTAATAATTCAATATTCTCAATATTCATCAAAATCAATAATTAGATTTATGAAATTATAAAAATCTCATAAATTGAAATTAGCCAATTAATTAATAAAAATTAATTAATTGTTGGAGACTTAGGGAAAGGGGAATAAATAAAGTTTATTTATTTATTCAATTAGGACCTAGGGGTAAAATATGGGTTATTCATCCCAATGGGGAAATTAGTGAATTATAGGTTGAATTGAAGGTGTTGATGTCGAATTGAAATGATTTTGCTAATATCGATAAGGTTTAGGATCAATTCTGAGGGTTCTGGAATAGTTTAGGAAATCACAAGGCATCAATGAGCTTTGACAATGTGCCCGCGTAATGATGTTTGGAAATGATTGAAAAACACCAATGAACTTTGATGGCGTCAAAGGATTGAAATTGAAATGGGGAAACATCGATGATCTTGGACAATGTTCCCGAAATGATAATGATGAGAAATAGTATTGACAAATGTGGACAACATTATTGAATTGATATTGATAGATTGATAACGATAACATCGATGAACTTTGACAATGTTATCAAATAGCTGATTAAGGGGATATGAAGCATCGATAATCTTCGACAATGCTCTTGAAATGATGATAAGATTGATCAAAATTGAAATAGGGTTTTGATCGGTTTGGAAATTGGGTTAATTAGACATCGATAATCTTGGACAATGCCCCAAAATGGTCAGAATGAGTCCAAACAATTCAGAAAGTGATTAGGAATAGAATAGAATGGGTTTGAATTGATTTAGGAAGGTTTGGAATGGTTTAGGATCGAATAGGATTGATTTAGGATTCAATAGGATCGAATATGATTGTATAGGATTGGTTTAGGGTTGATCGGAAATGATTTGGAAAATGATTGATTTGGTAAAGAAAGTAGAATTGTTAGTAAATAATTGAACAATTTTGCAATGTTCAATCATCGACGAAAGACACAATGTTGCCATACAGTAAAGATCATATGTGCAACATAGAGGAATAATTAGGTCACAAAACAATGTTTCAATTGTAATGCTAAAAATGTTAAAACACGTAGACTAGCAGGCTCAAACCATTTTTAGGTGTCTACATTTTGCCACTCTTTGATACAATGTGATTATGAGCATTGTGTCAAAGAATCCTGAAGAAAATAGCATTAAAATATGCCCCAGTGATAGCGGGATACATAGGTTCCCCGTCAAGAAATTGTCCAAAAAATGTAAATAATAGGTTGATTTTTTGACAATGCTGAGACAGATCCACAACAACGATCTGATAAAAAATTGGAGGTCAAACGCAAAATATATGAGGTCCAAAGTGTCAAAAGCATCGCGACCAATACAAAACGCAAGGGTTACACATCCATCTAGGTAGCCAAGAGGCTATAAAAGGGCTTGGAGAGGGTTTTGGAGCTCATTTTCACTCTCTCAATTGGAAGAATTGAGCTCTGGATCAAGGAAGATGGATCGAGTGCCAGCGGAGAATCAACACGGGGAACGAGTGCATAGCTACCGACGGTCGGCCGATGCGGGACCCAAGGTGAGTATATCTGAGCCTCTTAGTGGTTTCTAGCTTTCCATGCATTTCTAGGTGGTTTAGGGGTCAAAAAGGGCCTGCAGGGGGCTCACACATGCCACCTATGTAGGTCACATGCCCACTTGCGTAGCCACCGTAGGTGGGAAGCCATTCTACGCAGGTGGTAAGCCACCCTGCACAAGTGGTCAAAAAGGTCTACAAATAGGGTCTGTGGGTTCCTAAACCACCCTAAACTTCCCTAAACTGGTCAAAACCCTAGGACAAGGTCAAAATTAGGTCAAATTAAGTCAAATAAAGTCCTAGGTTGGTCAACAAGGAACATAAAGTACAAAAAGTTGACCAAAGTTGCATGGTGATCGCAGGAGGAGCTGGCAGTACCAAAGACATGGGAGAGTAGACCAGCATGTCTGGATATATGACATCAAATGAGAAGTCATGAGAGATAGATTCTAGCCTTGCTAGGATTGTACTACATCACATTTATGCTTGAGATTAGGGAAAATTGGGGTTTGATCACAACATTAGCAGAGCAGTGACACTCAGAGATGAGTTCATTCCACTTGCCGACTGGGGAGGCAACCATGACTTTAGAGGATGTGTGGCGCATCCTCAGGATTCACATACATGGAGAGCTGGCAGAGTATGATCCCACGACAAGGAGATTGGAAATGTATAGACTGTTAGAGAGCGACGACGATGACCTAGACATCTGGGAGTACGAGATCCAGTGGAAGACGGTCGCAAGACAATATGATAGATTGATTGTAGTTATATGCAGAGTGATCGCATGTCTTTTAGTACCTGACAGACGAGGCCATTGGTTCCCTATTGGCTGGGGGAGGGTCCTCAAGTAGATGATCATAGAGGGGAAAGTGTTCGTGTGGGGGCCATGCATGATAGCGATGACCTATTATCAGCTCCACTAGTTGGCATACAGAGGAGGACTGTCGATCAGTAGTGGGATCACGTTGCTATAGGTGTGGGCATACGAGCACATAACTGTGTTCTAACCCATTACTCATAGGGTTGTTTTTCCAGATATGCCATACGTCTACTGTTATTAGGGGGCACTTACACAAGGGCCACTAGGATATACATTAAAATTTTATCATGAGATAGATTTTCTCAAAGATTTTACATGGCGCCCATACAAAGATTTCCCTAGATGGGATGATGATATAGAGCATCTACCGTACTGGCAGACATGAGAGATACCTCATTGGGAGGTTCATCATGGGTCACATGGTTATTGAGATTGAGCTTCTAGAGTGAGTGCGCTAATAGTTTGGAGAGAGATAGGGAGTACTAATAGGTACAACTTTGTTTTCTTGGTTGAGGGCCAAGGCCTGGACATGTGGTGTAGCACTCATCCCTCAAGTGGTACATGCACAGTTCAAGCAGTTACAACCCAGACAGTGGGGAGCAGGTGTAGATGTTGCATATGCAGGGACTATAGAGGAGTATGATAGATGGTTTGCTGAGCATAGGCCTGTTCCTTTGATAGATCCGAATGTGGCAGTACCGAGAGTTCAGATGCCCAGAGATGAGAGCACCAAGGAGGAGGATGAGGATGAGGAGGGTGATGAGGAGGAGTTAGACGAAGTTGATGAGGATGATGAGGAGAGTGAGGAGGAGGATGATGATGCAGACAGGGAGCTTGGTGATATGCCGATGCATATGGATGAGGACAAGGATGATTCACTAGATGAGGATGATATAAAGGCTCTTGATGACAGGTTTGAGGATCAGAGATAGTGCATCGCAGAGCTTACAAGACAGATAGACTGGTTGGGATTGGAGAGAGATGCAGATAGAGCTACATGGGCTATATATCATGCATCGTGGACTGCAAATCATGCATCATGGATTGCCAAGAAATCATTGCTCACATCACAGATGGATAGGTTGACAGTGGAGAGGGAGGTAGCTATAGCGAGAGCACAGAGTGTCAAGGAGGAGTCACACCAGTTTATCAGTACCATCAGATATATAGGTGTGCGTGATATTGCAGGGATGCTAGGGGATGCCCGGGAGGAGAAGAGGTATTGGCGAGTGATGTATGAGCGAGATGTGCCATGATATTAGTGGGCACTGAGTTACAGAGTGTTATCTAGTAGATCACACTCCCATAGGACACAAAGCAGCGGGGGAGTGCTGGGACCTAGGGGGCCACCTGGATCAGGACAGACAGGGCATCAGACAGGGGGAGCCTCATCTTCAAGACAGGATAGGGACCAGGAGGACCAAGAGAGTAGGGGTTGATAGGAGGTCTCTCTAGTAGAGGGACACTTTTGATAGACATGTGATAGATTATGAGCCTGCGGGCCTCAGTGTATACAGACACCTTGATTTTTGTACTCTGATACTTTGTTTGAGACACATATATATGATATGCAACTAATTTATGATGCACATGATGGATGCTTATGTATATGCTTTAATTTCCTGTTATATGATGATGCTTATATATTGTAATGTATTGCCTTTGTTACGCAATAATATATGTTATGGATGCAAGCATTGTTTTTGTCTTTTTCTTTTTTGAAATATATGAATGCAAAATGTAAATGTATATTTGGAATTTTTCTCATGTATGGATGAATGAAAATGCACATGTTTTTGTTGTTTTTCCAGTTTATGAATGCATGTATGCAGGATGTACCTTTTTTTGATATATCAGAGTACTAGACCAAGGTGATTGCAAGGACTGACTGAAGATTTGTTAGCAGAAAGCATAAATTAGATGAAGAAATGTTAGTAGAAAGATGTTGTCTTTCAAAAGTGGAATTGTGTTATAAGAGCTTATTTTGATATTGCAAAAGAGGATGCGACGCATCGTGGCATAAAAGGTAGAGCGATAAAGTTATCCTTTTTGCGTAAACAAACATGATGCAGACAGAGGATGATCTTCTTTGTCCCAAAAGCATGTAGCAGACATGCCCCAGAATTTCATGAGATCATCAAACAAGCAGAAAAAGTAAAGTGAAAACAACTGTTCATGAACCATCCCGCCTACTCTCATAAGATTAGATAATATCATCAAGTAGCATAGGAACATGATCAAAAAAGAAAATAAAAAACACTCACTGAAACAATGTGAGCCAACAACCATTCTAATCTTTTGTTACTTGCATTAAATGTTCGTTGATTGATAGCTTGGATTGCAAATTGATTGATTTGATAATTGATTGATAGCTTGGACAAATTGATTGATAGCAAAGGTCAAAAGATTGAACAGTCCAACTAGATTGAATGTTGAGTCACAATGATTTAGATCGCATTTGTGAGAATATGATTTCATTAAGCACAGATTGATGATTCTTCCACTAATGTCGGCAAACGTGATGTTCAATTTGCAAAAACAAGACAAGTATGTACAGATTTATTGTAGATTTTTGAAGAGATTTTTGCAATTTTTAGGATTTTTGAGATATTTGAATTTTTTGTGATAATTGTTTTTCAGGACTTTTTATAATTTTTAGGATTTCAGCATCATATTTGATTTTTAGCAATTTTTTGAGGACATATTTGATTTTTAGAAATTTTTTCAGGACATTTTTTGATTTTTTTTGAAATTTTTGCTTATTTGGATTTTTAGGATTTTTTCAGGTCATTAAGATATTTAAAATGTGTTATCTCCAATTGGATAGTTGAGTGATCTCATGGATAAACCACATTCAAGGTCTTGTCCCCAATTTGAATTCAAATTCAAAGACGCTCAATTCCAGGAATCTGCCCCTAGACAATAAAGAGGCTATGTACAGAAGCCAAAAAGATAGATAGTCTGGGTATACCAAGGTTAAGACAAAGAAGAGAAACTAGTTACAGGCCGTAAAAGGGCACTAGGGTCGATGCAAATCAAAATATGTGATCAAGAAAAGACATCAGGATACCAGGTGGAACCATGATAGACATTGGAGAAACAACTTACTACGTGTGGCTCCTGTTTGCCAGGTTTTCACCACGGTACTTGCCCAAGCACCTGATTGCTAGGTTTTCACTTGTGGACAGGATTTTTCTCTTGATTTCTATTTTTTTGTGCCAAGATTCTTGTTTACCAGGTTTTCATCAAGGCAACCATTTTTTTCTCTTTTTTGATTTTTTACTTTTTTCTCTTTTTCTCTTTTTTTGATATTTTCTCAGAAATTTTTGTAATTTTTTTGTACTTTTTTTAGAAATCATGCATAATACTTACAAAGGTGCATGTTGTTCAGTGCCTCTAGAAATGGTTCTCCCTCTGGTGTTGCAAGTTGATACACTCCAGACCCATATGATGTTGTGACTATGTAAGGGTTGTCCCAATTTGTTTCAAATTTTTTAGCCTTCTCTCTGTGTGGCTGGGTTTTGTAATTCATCTTTAGAACCAAGCCTCCGATCTCAAAATGGTGAGCTTGGAATTTCTTTTTGTAACTCTGTTTGAGATGGTTTTGATAGGCTTGCAAGTGTACCAAGGTGGTTTGTCTCTTCTCATCAAGAATTTCAATCTCATGCAATCTGGAAACTCTATACTGCTCATCATCAACAATGCCTTGTAAGGATACTCTCAATGAAGGAATTTCAACCTCGAGGGGTAATATGGCCTTAGTGCCATAGACTAGAGAGTATGGAGTAGCACCAGTGGGGGTGTGAATGCTGGTCCTGTAGGCCCACAGAGCTAGATTTATTTGTAGGTGACAATCACGACCAGCATCATTGATAGTCTTTTGTAGGATCTTAATGATTGATTTGTTTGATGCCTCTACTTGGCCGTTGCCTTGTGGATAATAAATGCCGGAAAAACCATGATGGATTTTGAATTTCTCACAAATCTTGGTAACATCTTTGTTCTAGAATGGGTTGCCATGGTCAGTAATGATGGCCAGAGGAACTCTATAATGGCAAATGATATAATTCAGGATGAATCTGGAAATTTTCTTGCTGGTGATGTATGTCATGGGGATAGCTTCCACCCATTTGGTAAAGTACTCAGTGGCCGTGATGATGTACTTATGGCCATCAGAAGATAGGGGTGTGATCTTCCCTACAAGGTCAAATGCCCATTGAGAAAAGGGCCATGGAGAAACCACTGGCTATAGATCCTGTACCAGAGTGTGAATCAAATTGCCATGAATCTGGCACTTGTAACATTTCTTAGCAAATTTATGAGCATCTTGCTCCATGGCGGGCCAATAATATCCTGCTCGAACTAGCTTCTTGGAAAGAATCAAACCATTGAAATGTCCACCGCAAATACCATCATGGACCTCATGTAAAGCAGTGTCAGCCTCTTGCAAATTGAGGCATCTGACGAGGGTTTGGTCATAGGATCTCCTATAAAGGGTATCATCGATGATGACATAACAGGAGGGTTGACGGACAAGAGCTTGATGCTTGTTATTGGATAAGGCAGGGGGTAATATCTAGGCGTGTAGGTAATTGTAAACATCTTGATACCAAGGGGAATTGGGACCAACAATGTCACACATGAGCTTAGATTGTAGAATGTTGAATGCTGGAAGCAATAGCTGCTCAACGAGAAATTCACATCTCTCTTCGTTATTTGGCATGTTGATCATAGATGCAATAGTGGTCATGGCATCTGCCTGTTTGTTATGTACCCGTTGGTGGTACCCTAAATTTTGATAATTTAGAAGTCCCAATCCATTATCAAGAAGCATGTTTCTCCATTTAAAAAAGATCAAAGGAAGGAAGCTTTATGACACAAATAAATAGAACTAACTAATCGAAGCCTTCAAAAAATGCTGGAATTTAGACCTTCTACAAAGATGATTTTGACAGAGGATAAAGATGGTCGACTTTTAAAAATATAAAAATGACCCAGTTTGGGAAATCCAATTTCCTATCTCCAGGAAAAATATTATCTTTTCACAAGGTGTTTTGGATTTTTGACCAAAGCCAAATCCAAAAGTTAGGCAGTTATTTTTAAGTTAGTTTATTGTTTTTTCAAAATAATTTGTAATAAGAGTTGTGTCTTTTCACCCTAAAAAGGTGTGAAAGCCACTCAAACACATATATACACATAATTTAAAATGTAAAGAAAGCAAATACAATATAATATAATTTATTATATTTGGATAGTTTTTAATCAACAAGTATAACATGGACCTGGATGTACTATTTTTTCAAAATCAATAAAGATAAGTCCTTTTTCTTTCACATGTGTAATAGTTTCATTATCATTTTACAATTAGT
>MU225851.1:3409256-3432368 GCA_018584345.1 Thuja plicata
TTGTGCAACATAAGATAAGAAGAAAAGTGGAGATTTTTATTTATTTAATTAAAAGAGGGGTTTTTCTTTCAACTAAATAAATTAGAAGAATTTTATTTAATTAAATGGGGGAAATTGAATTTAATTACATAAGAGGAATTTAATTAAAAGGGAGATTAAATCTTTTAATTAAATAAGAGGAATTTTATTTAATTAAAAGGGAGATTGAATCTTTTAATTAATTAAAAATGATCAAACCTTAGGAAATATTGAAATAATTGAATAATTGAATTAATTACAATTTGATCAAGGAAATTGATTTGAATTGAAAATGTTCCAAAGTATTGATTCAGAAATTTGATAAAATGATAAAATAATAAATGGGGCCCAAAGTCTAGGCGACCATTTTAGGGTGCATACAAGTTCTACTGATGTAATAAATATCTCTTTCTCATCCTTGTTAATCATGTTGTGCAAGAAGAGCACCCACTGTAGTTTTTGTGGCAGAAATGTGCAAGATAAATGGCTTTCCCGGAATGGGAGGCATCAAGATTGGTGGATGTAATAGACAATCTTTCAGTTGTTGGAATGAATGCTCACATTTTTAATTCCAATGGAAATTCACACCTTTATGCAGCAGATTTTGAAATGACTGGCATTTATCTGCGAGTTGTGAAATAAACCAGTGGATAGACTGTAGTTTCCCTTGTAGAATTCTCAACTTCCTTAGAGTGTTTGGTGGAGGCATTTATAAAATGGCTTGCACCTTTTCAGGATTCACCTCGATACCTCATTGAGAGATGATATAGCCTAGGAGTTTTCCAGAAACAACTCCAAAACACACTTTTTGGGATTTAAGAGAAGCTGATACCCTTCCATTCTTTCAAAGATTTTGGCCAGAATACTCAAATGATCTTTCCTGGTTGTAGATTTGTAGAGGAGGTTGTCAACATAATCTTCCATCAAGATGTGCACGAAGTCATGGAAGATTGTGGTCATTGTCCGTTGATAAGTTGCTTTGACGTTCTTGAGGCCAAAGGGCATGAAATTCCAAAAATAGGTTCCCCAAGGACAAGTGAAAGCTTTCTTGGGTTGATCTTTGGGAGCAATCCAAATTAGGTTGTAACCAGAGAAGCCATCCATCAGTGACAACATCTCGTAGCTTGCAGTCATGTCAACAATGATGTCAATGTTGGGCAGAGGAAAATCATCTTTAGGGCATGCCTTATATAGACCACAAAAATTAGTGCATACTTGTATGCCCCCAATGTGCTTGTTAACAGGAACCAGATTGGAAATCCAGTCTGTGTAATCTATAGGTCTGATAAATCCAGCATCCAATAGCTTCTTCAATTATGCTTTTACCAATAGAGCTATTTGGGGATGCATTTTTCTTAGCTTTTATTTTACTGGCTTCACACCCGGCTTCAGAGGGAGGTGGTGAAGAACTAAATCAGGATCCAGGCTAGGCATGTCAGCATAAGACCAGGAAAAATTGATTTGGCACTCAAGGAAGAATTTGAAAAATTCATCCTTCTCTTCTGGTGAAAGTGAGGCTGCAAAATGTATGATCTTGGGGTTGTTTGGTGTGCCCAAGTTGATTTCCTCGGTCATTTTAATGAGAAATTCCAACTCCTTTGGAGGGGGTATGTCCAATCTTCCATCCTCGGGTGCCTCAAAGAGGTTTTCACCCTTGGATACATCCTTTTCTTTTAATTTTACATGGTCAACTAGCACCTTTCAGTTTTCACCAGAGGACCTATTCTTTTTATTTTTTTCTTTTTTGATTTTATCATTTTCAATTTTGTGACTGGAAGACGGAGTTGACTCCCCAAAATATGTTGTAGCAATAGGTCAATGGAGAACCCTACTTTGTGGTCGCCAGATGGCATGCCCTCTCGGAGCTCAAAGAATTCTGCTATTGCTTCATCATTTCAAAGCAATCCAAGCTCGGTGATCCTTGCTCGTCCCAATCAATAAGCTTAGGGTACACTAGGGGGATGTCATCATCAGTGGTGCAGATGTTTTCAAGGCCAGAGGTAAAGGAAAATATGTAAATATCAGTGTCTTTAGAGTCAGAGACTTCATGCACTGAAGGTTCAGGGTTGGGATCCCAGAAAATTCTAGACTAGGGATCATGATTGGTTGTTGGACGGGGAATTGTGTTAACATGTTTGTCTATGGTAGGTTGGTCTTCAGGGTCAGGGAAGAAATGGTCAAGCTCATAATAATTGGAGGAATATGACATCCACTCCCACTCATTTGAATCGGTAGTGTACTCAGAAAGGGGGACCTCACATGCCTTTTCATCGTTTGAAACCTCCACATTTTCACATGAGGCCATTTTGCCATTCAAAGAGACAATTCATAATGGTTTGAATCCAATGCCTAGATGAAGGGGATGACCTTTTGCAGCAATTGGTTCAACAATTCCTTGTCTGTGTACTCCAAGACCACTGTGGCCATCATAGCCTTTTTTATGCATGAGTGTGAACCTGGGCTCGTATCTTTCAACAGGTATTTCAGTGGGCTCTTGTTATTATTTCTGTTGGTCTTGGAAAATCTAGTTGGATGCATTGTCATATATATGTTCTTCGTGCAAACCTCCCCATAGAGTGAACATAGGTGAGGGCATAACCTTCATGGTAGTCTTGGTTGGTTGTGCTTGCAATAACTTTGGTTTGCCATAAGACTTAGAGGAGAGAGTAAGTTTCCCAATATGAAAGGGTTGCACCATGGTATACTCTCCACACCCTTTATCTTCAATCTTCATCCTTCCTTTGACCATTTTTTCAAGGGTGGCTACATCAACATATTTGGAGGAATTGGATGGAGTAGCTTTGTTGTTAGTAGGCACTTGTTGTGTGGGCCCTTCTCTCAAATTAGCACAAAATTGGAAAGGGTTAGGATCACCTGGGATGGTGATCTCAACTCCATTGTGAAAGAATTTTAGACATTGATGGTACGTAGAGGGAACTGCCTTCATGGAATGGATCCATGGGAATCCTAAGATCGTGTTATAGGGAAAGTCTAGATCCAGGACTTGCAGCAATGTGTTTTCAGTAATTGGGCCAATTCTGATGGGCAATATGATGACTCCTTTAGAAGGATGTTCAGTGTCATCATATGCCTTTATTGTGATTCACCTGAAAGGATCAATGTCACTCTCATTGTAACCAAGATCGAGAATTACCTTCAAAGTGTAGATGTTAAGTCCTGCTCCATTGTCTATCATGACTCGCCGGATTTTGGCATTATGGACAAAGACTTCAAGATGGAGAGGGTCATTATGGCCAAGTCGGTCGTGTGGAACATCATCTTTTGAAAATGTGACATGCTAGGACGCAGAGAAGTGCCCCATCATGGCCTAAAATTGGTTAGTGTCAATGTTAGTCAGAACAGTGGAATCTTAAAATGCTTTGTCAAGGACTTCCTTGTGCTGGGGGGATGTGCATAGAAAATCAAGGATTGATATCAAGGTAGGGGTCTTACCCAGCTGGTCAACAAGGTTGTAATTTGAAGGTACCTTGGGTTTAGATGGTGTTCTAGGCATAGTAATCTTGGTATGACGGGTAGCGACTGCGCATTAAGGATTACTATCCCGGAAGGTTAGAGTGGACACATGTGAATCAGCCTCAGAGAAACAATTGATGGTATAGTCATGGCTAGTCTGAGTATAATTGACATTGTTCTTGGAATTTGAATTTGACGTAGAGGCATTTCCCTTTTCATGATCAACCAAGGGGTTTGTGAAAATAGTATGGTCAGTATTGGAAGATCCCACAGTGGGTTCAACTTCAATCACACCTTGATCAATGAGGTCTTGGACCTTGTGTTTTAATTGGTAGTAGGAATTAGTTCTATGTCCCTTTGTCTAATGATAATCACAATATTTGTTGTCATCCCACCAAGGTGGTTTAATTGCTGGAGGATCGCGGATCTTGGGTAATTGAATGTAATTGTTTTGCAATAATTTTTGCAAGAATGAATGGAGTGGTTCACCCAATGGCATGAAATGTCTTTGTGGTCCATCTCTATTTCTTGATGGTCGATGCTACCAATTTTGTTGCGTGTTATCATTTGTTTGTGCTTGAGGTAATTGTGTTGGAGTTGGCACTAGAGGTAGTGCTTGATTTGTTGTTTGCATTTTTGTAATAGTAGGTCCTTTGAGACTCACTTTTTGTTGTGTCATGTTAACTGTCTACACGTCGACAATGCTGTCTTTTGTGACATTTTTAGTTTGAGACCAAAATTTTGGCTTGTCACTTGAAGTGTTCGCATTTTAATTGTCCTTGTTGATTTTTATTACTCCTTTTTCAATAAGAGCATCTTCAATGTCAATTTCTTATTTCATGAGCTTTTGAATGGTACTTGGTCATTTAATTTTGAGCTCATACATCATCTCAGGTACCAGATTTTGGATAAATAATCATATTTGTTGTTCTTATGGCACATCAAAAGGGCATTGAAAAACCAAACTCCTCCATCACAATAGGAAGGTCATAAAGGATTCTCCAACCTTTTGTTTGGTTGTGCATAAGTCAGTCAGCATAATCTCACTTAATATGTTGAACACAAAATTAGAGATGAATTTGTCGGCTAATTCTTTCCAAGACCTGATATTACCACGTAATTTAGAGTACCACTCCATTGCTTGACCCCAAAGGCTTTGAGAAAAGAGTCACATGAGGTACGTGTCATCGTTGTGAACCTCAATGCAAGAAGTATAAAATTCCCGAATGTGATCGATTGGATTACCTTTTCCTTTGTATTTTTCAAATTTGGGTACCTCAAAATTCTTTAGAAAAGGAGGCATGTAAATGGTTGGATCAAATGGATTAGGACATAGGTCTTGTTCCGTATAAAGTGTCTTCTTGTCCTTGAATTGCAAATCGTTCAGTTGTGTTTGCAAGCGTTGGATTTGTTGAATCATTTCTTCATTCTGTGAAGGCTTCACAATGTTTTTATGTGTATCCGAATGATGTGTCCGCTTAGAAGTGATTGAACATCGACTATAGTCTGAGGTTTGATCTGATTCTGATGATTCAGATGAGATGTCATGGATTGATGCCACATGTTGTTGAGGATCTTCCACATGTTGCTGATTTATTGGTGGGAGATCATATTGTTGACCTTGTGTCACATAGTAAGGTTGAGAAACTTGCTGTTGATATCTTGGTGCATATTGTTGTTGTTGAGTTTGCACCACATGTTGTTATTGTTGTGCAACATATGGTTGTTGCTGCAGAATGTATGGTTTTTGAACATGTTGTTATTGTTGCTGTTGTTGAACATGTTGTTGTCATTGTTGTTGAGTATACTATTGTTGTAAAGCATGTTTTTGTTGGTGTACGTACTGTTGTTGTAGAGCATGTTGCTGTTGAGCATATTGCTATTGTAGAGCATGTTGTTGTTGTACATACCGTTGGATATGTTGTTGTTGTGGGTGCACTTGTTGCACCTTTGTACCTTGCACATGTTGGGGGACAGGATGATATTCTTGACCCATCTGCATTGTTTGTTGTTGCATGTTATGATCTTGTTGAAATCCAAGTAGCGCAATTATACCATCAAGATTTGCAGTCTTACATTTTGCTGGTTGTGCTTGAGACATCATGTTAACTTGGGCTGCAAATTGTGGTTGCACTAGTTGCACTACATCCACAAGTGGTGCTTGTTGGGCCGCTTGGGCTTGTTACACTTGTGTTACATGTGCTTGTTGAGTCACCTTAGGTGGAATTGGTGTGATATCCACAAGGATCTTCTTCTTTTGATCTTGCAATTGATTTGTTATAGTTGTAGTAGTCACATTAGATACATCAAATGTGGGTACCCTTGGTGGTTCATTAAATGGTCCTTTGGACGTTGTTGCATTTGAAGTACTTCCTAGAAATGTTGTGTGTGTTACCAAAGGAGGACCACTTGGTTGTGTTTCTTCAAAAGGGGGTACATCTAGCATTCCCCAAGGAAATGCGAACGTCTCATTTGATCCTTTTAGTAAGGGATTCTTTAAATAAATCTTCCATGTTATTTTAGGACCTTTTTAGGGATTTCTCTAGAATCCACTGTCTCAGGAGGAGGGAGTGCTACCTCTTCAAATAAAGGATTATCCAATGGTATATACTTTTCCTTTGGAGGAATATCGATGGTTAAATCATTACATTGTCATTTTTTGTGTTACCACCATAGTTGACTCATTGAAGGGTTGTTCTCTCTTTTCTCTATCCCGAACCACTAAGGCTTGATTATCTTCCAAAGTAGATTGTGGGGGATTTTGATATTCCAAGAGTAATTGAGGATTTTCCTTTTGAATCGCTTTGATATATCATCTCAAATCTTGAGTTATGAGGTATGTTAATGTCTTCTAAATTTTTTTGTTCTTAATGGCTTCGTCAATCTCCTCTTTAGGTAAATCTTTGAAGGAAGCAAATGTTTCATGTGAGTCTCCAGAATCTGTAGAGGGACTTGAGGCATTTCCAGGATCTTGATTATCTGGTGGTGGTGGAGGAGGTTGATAAGATCTGAAATTTGTGTTTGGTATAGGTTTTTGTTGCAAATAATTGAGTTGGACTTGATTGATTTGACAAGTTTTCTGATATTCTTCCTCAGACGTAGGGGGAACACTACCTTGGCCAGGTGGCATGGGTACAAAAATTGGTTCAAAGGTTGGGGTAGGTCCCCACTGAATAGTGACAAAGTTTGGGGAAGCATTTGAAGGATATCCCATGTTGCATAGATCATTGCTTGGAGTAGGTCCTTGAGGAAATGTGACATGTCTTGGGTCATGAAATGTTTGATGTACTTCTTCCAATGGTTGCGTGTTGATTAGGTCAATTTAATTTTGATATGCAACACCTTGTCTTGGATCAAAGGGAAGTTGTGATTCTGGTTGTGTTGTAAACATAGGTAAATAAGGATCTTGTTGCCTTTTGGATGCTTGAGATCTTGTGAAAACTGGCATGATTACTATATGCAAATGCAAGATTTTTTTTAAAATTTTGAATTTTTGGAAATGCAAGTTTTGAAATGCAACTTTGGAATTGCAAGGAGCTTATACAAATGCAATCTAAGGTTTATGCAGCTATGTTTTTGGTTTTTTGGACTTTTACAATTAATCTTTTGAAAGGTGACAAACCTTAGACCATAACCTCATGAGGTTGAATAAGAATCTTGACTTGAAAAAAATAGGATTTTGGGACAAGGGACAAGTTTGATAGAAGGGCTTAGGTCAAATCCATCATGACAAAGGTGGAATATGACCAATTGATAAAGGAAGGGGGTTTGAAATTTTGGGACATAAGGGGACCAAGTCAAGATCTTGTTTTCAGCGCCATCAAGAAATGCTCTATGATTTGGATACTTTCTAGGATTGTTTGCAAAGTTTTTGAGGATCTAAAATGAGCTATGTATGCAAGAGGGCTATGATTAGGACTTATGCAAAAGGGAATATAATAAGGGTTTTAATGAGTTCTATAGTGCAAGGGACTTTTTGAAATACAAATGCAAGGAGATTAGGTCATGAATATGCAATCTGAAGGCTATCAAGCATGCCAAGAGGTTCCAAGTGAAAAGTTCAAGGTTCCATATGTTTACTCAAAGACAAGGTGTGTTGTGACAATTTGATCATTTTTGAAGATTGATTTGGAAAAAGTGTTCTTTAAGGAGAGTGTTTTTAAGATGTCATTTTTATTAAATTTTGAACACCCATGCAAGACACATCATTGATAATGGTTGTTGTAAAAATTAACAAACACACCACTTCCTAAGGATAGCAAGGAAAGTATCTATTGAATCCCCACTTGAGCTGAAGTTCTGCCGCACTTACTAATAGCGGACAACCTAGAAGCTTGGAGGCACAGGCTCCTCCTTACAATGCACTTAATTCTCAAGCACTCCAAGCTTCAAGTCCCAAGGGTCATCACTTCCCAAGGGATTGTTGTCTCGACTAAAAGCCGCGAAAGTGTGGGGCATCTTAGTTGGTCTCTGACCTTCCACACCAATAGATAGAAGGTTTTTGGCTACTATGACATGGTGTTTAGTAAGGGAATCTATTTGGGTGGTTATACGTGTGACAGATTAGCTCCGTTACAGAGGCCTCCCAGTGTACAAAAGTTACGTTCTATAGGTTTTAACGCACCACAAGGGTACTAAGGGAGATCTTCTTCCTGGTATAATGCATTCAACACCTGTCCATTGTGAGATTAATCACAATGGCATCTTTTGTATCCCAGTTTGGATGGGCTTGGCTTTAGCTTGTTACTGGTTGGGCATCCACTCTCACTAGCTCTACTAAAGCACTTGGGAGGTAGCCACACTAAATGACTTGCATGGATTTCTATTACACCCAAGATCCATAAAGATGAGAGGAGAGGATATGTCCATACATTTCCTTGGATTTACAAACTAAAAGACACTTCAAGCATATGAATGAAAATGGTTCATTTTAAAGCACCTAGCTGAAGTGTTTCCTAACTACCAAAAACACACATGAAAGTTTTATAAAACACAAGCTCTTCTACAAACATCCTGCATTGAAACTGTTAGTAATTTTTAGGATTCAATCTTCATCTCACAATTCCCAACATGCTAGACAAATCATCAGTAACACAAAAATCTAGTATCCTAAGTGCAAAAACAAGTATAGGAATGCAAAAATCTAAAAAATTGCTTGAAAAACACCAAATTTACCACCTCCGTAGGAACAGGCTACCACTTGCGTAGAACTAGGGTACCACCAATGCAAAAATAGGCTACCACATGCCTAGCTTCTGACCACTTGTACAGAACCTGCAACCAAGTGCGCAGCTACTGATCAAAGGCCTAGAAAGGGGTAAAAACTTGCAAAATAGAGGTTTTTTCCCACATCTAAGCATGCAACATCATCATAAACATAACTAGGGTTCATTATTTATTCCATTTAAGTTGATTTGAAAATATTGAAGTGAACTTGAAACCTTAACTAGCTTGCATGTGCATCAAAATGGTTTAGGAACACCTTAAGGACAAAATATGCATTTGATCCTAAACCAGTTTAAAGTTCATTTTAGGTACCCAAATCAGACGTACATGTTCATTTTAGGTCCCTTATCAACTTAAACAACTTTATCTTGCATGAAATATTCCATTTCCACCCCTATTTAGGCTAGATTGCAAGTTTGATTAAAATTTGAAAAAGCTTGATTGTACGAAACCCTAAACTAGATGAGGTTCATTTTAAGAGCCCAAATCAAAATGTGAAAGTTAATTTTAGGCTTTGAAAATCAAAATGTGAGGTTAATTAACCACATTAGGGTTCATTAAGCAATTTTAGGGTTCATTTGAATAGTTTAGGATCCATTTTAGCCTTTAAGCAGAAGATAAATCCTAAGATGCAGAAGAGCTTCCTAAATATGTAAAAAATGATCCTAAACCCTAAAAGAGGATCCCATATGACCAACTACATAGCTAAGAAGCCATCCATGTAGCTCTAGGCTCCAAGTGTGCAGATCTGAGTCTGAACTACGCAGGACTTAACCACCAGCATAGAAATAGGCTACCACTTGCGCAGGAACAGTGACAACCTACGTAGCTTCAGTAACCACCTGCAAAGCTCTCTTCCAGAACCTAAATTTTTTTTATCAGGTAAGGTTATTTCACATCGGGTTCACCAAATGTAAGACCATAAAAAGGCATTAGAGCATATCTAAGAGACCACAAAACCTAAATAATATGCTACCTATCTAATCTACCACAAAAGCCATTCAAAAAAAGAGTTCATAAAAATAAAGCATAAGAAACTCTAAGAACCCCCTTCAAATGAAGCTCCCATGTCCTTCTTTCTTCTCCATAATCAGGTTTGATGTGGCTCTTTAACAATAACAAGATTGTACAAAGAATTTTGAAAGCACAAGTTTGCAACGAGAATACTAGAAGATAGTGGTCTAACCTTGAAAGATTGAAATGCATCCCATTTTATAGAAAAATTAGAGTCATTTAGGTGAGATTTCACAAAATCAATGCATAAATGCAGACTTTGGTTGGTGAGATGTTAGGAAGCATGATAGGGGAGATCAAATAAGGAGATATTGAGGATATTCATGAAGCACCTTAATAGGGATGTGAATCCTCAATTAAGGGATATGGAAATTAGGTAGGATTAGGAATCATTAATCAAATTGAAAATTCAATATTCTCAATATTCCTCAAAATCAATAATTAGATTTATGAAATTATAAGAATCTCATAAATTGGAATTAGCCAATTAATTAATTGTTCGAAACTTAGGGAAAAGGGAATAAATAAAGTTTTTTTATTTATTCAATTAGGACCTAGGGATAAACTATGGGTTATTCATCCCAAGGGGGAAATTAGTGAATTATAGGTCGAATTGAAGGTGTTGATGTCAAATTGAAATGATTTTGATAATATCGATAAGGTTTAGGATCAATTCTGAGGGTTATGGAATAGTTTAGGAAATCATGAGGCATCGATGAGCTTTGACAATGCGCCCGCGTAATGATGTTTGGAAATGATTGAAAAGAACCAATGAACTTTGATGGCATCAAAGGATTGAAATTGAAATGGGGAAACATCGATGATCTTGGACAATGTTCCCGAAATGATAATGATGAGAAATAGTATTGACAAATGTGGACAACACTATTGAATTGATATTGATAGATTGATAACGATAACACCGATGAACTTTGACAATGTTATCAAATAGATTATTAAGGGGATATAGAGCATCGATGATATTGGACAATGCTCCTAAAATGATGATAAGATTGATCGAAATCAAAATAGGGTTTTGATCAATTTGGAAATTGGGTTAATTAGGCATTGATGATCTTGGACAATGCCCCAGAATGGTTGGAATGAGTCCAAATAATTATGCAAGTGATTAGGAATAGAATAGAATGGGTTTGAATTGATCTAGGAAGGTTTGGAATGGTTTAGGATTGAATAGGATCGGTTTAGGATCAAATAGGATTGAATAGGATTGAATAGGATCGGTTTAGGGTTGATCAAAAATGATTTGGAAAATATTGATTTGGTAAAGAGAGTAGAATTGTTAGTAAATAATTGAACAATTTTGCAATATTCAATCATTGAAAAAAGACACAATGTCTCCATACAATAAAAATTCTATGTGCAACATAGAGGAATAATTAGGTTGCAAAACAACGTTTCAATTGTAATACTGAAAATGTTAAAACACGTAGATTAGTAGGCTCGAACCATTTTTAGGTGTCTACACTTACATCATAATATTCTAAAAAGATTTAGGAAGCAAACTCTCTGATTGCAGTAGTAAGGAAATCAGTTGAAGACCCTTCTCAAGACATCAATTTTTGAAATAACATTTATCAAGGGCAGATAGACAAGACAGAGAAAGAAAAGATGGAGATTGCAAAGATCAAGGTGAGGCAAACACAACTAAGAAATGCACTTGCACCCTCATTAGATGTACTAAATCAGAATATCAAGCATATTGATGCTGCAATTGCTACTTATGATCATGGACCCTGCATGAATCTGGAAAAGATGGAGAATATTACATATGCATTATGCGCCCATCTTCAGACTGTTGATGCACTTAAGGTATTTTGGTAGCAAGAAATCAAAAACCTCCAAATGTGTACTCTGTGTAAGTACTTAGAGACTTTCATTTTTGGGAACCTTTGTCATTAATGTCAAATGGGGAGTAGTGTATATAGCAGAAGATAGGAGCACATATGATGTTCACTATGCCAAGATTATACTAGTATGATAGCAATCTTTTGTGTTAAGTCAAATTTTAGTAACTTGGCCACATTCCTTTGTTGCCATTGATGAAAAAGGGGGAGATTATTGGAAATTTGACTTTACTATGATTATATGACTAGTTTTGTGTTGTCATTATGGAAACAAATTCATATGGAGTTTTGACAGTCAGTACACAAACTTTGAAGTTCATATTTTGGCTAAATATAGAAGACAGTGTAGACAATGATACACCTGATGATCAGAGCATCAATGCATGTGAGTATGATCAAGTTATGGTATGAGCTCTTGGATATAATATTTTTGATATGTTTTTGCGCTTAGTCTAAACACACAAGATCAGATGTGACAGTATCACCAAGTTACAACAAGTCTAAATGTCACTAGCAGTTCAGTAGAACAAAGCATAGAGCCGACAACAAGTTTTTGATTAGCGTATATCATTTTATTTTGTTAAGGCTATGTGCCTATTTTAATAGTTCTATAATAATTTAATTATCATTTGTGTAAACACGCTTAATCCAATTAATTTGGAAGTGTTGTGTGTTGGTTTTAGGCCGACTTAGTCTTAGTTTTGGTTGCATCTATTCAAACATGTATATATATTTTACATGAATTTTTGTATGGTATGAAAGATGTAACAAAGATAGAAGAACAAACATATAAATAAGAGAAGAAGTATATTCAGTATGAGATAAAGCTCTACCAGAGGTTAGAGTTACAACACACAAAAGGAACTGATCAGACAACAGTGTCATAACAACAGTTCACCTTTCCAGATATAGTGTGTATATGATATTCAGGAGGTTGTAGCCTTCTTCCTTGAGTAGTGATCTCTAGCAGTGTGTCATCCACCTTTAACATGGTTTGTAGACTACTAACAGAGTCATTGTACTAAGCATTGTAATTATTGCTCCTAACAGGGCAAAGGAACTCTAACAAGTTCATATGACTAGTACAATTATTTGTGGGTACTAATTCCCACCGGGTTTTTCCTCTCACCAAGGTTTCCCGTAAACATATCTTGTGTTATGTGTTATGGTTTTATATGATTTTCTATTCATTTCAGTATTTAAGTAATTAGGCTAAGTTTCAAGAAGCAGAAAATTATTAATTGTTGAACACTGATTCACCCCCCCTCTCAGTGTTCCCATTCTTAACATATGTGTCTCATATTGTTTTGCATAAATATTGATAATATGAATAGAAAAAATAGTGGGGTGGAAAAAATACACACTAAATTGAAAGCGAGACCAAGCCTTAAACAACAAACCTAGAGAGAGAAAAACAAGAAACACAGTTGCTAAGTGGCAAGAGCTAAAGTACTAGAAGGTAGATGAATATCAATTTTTTTTGGATTTCCTCAAACATTAGAAAGGTTTTAGCACTCAAGAATAGAATCCCAACCAATAATCACACCATTATTTTCTTCTTCCACATAATGTTGAACATCATAAACTAGAGAAATGAAAAAAAGCAAGGTAAGGAAATTTCCACTCTGAAAGAACCTCAATCATGAGTCTTGGAGGTAGAAAAGAGGGTTAAAACCAACAATGAGTATAATTATTTATGACTCTTATCAAAGGAGGTATATGATTGATTCCTACTAGAGGGTGGAGTTGGTGAGACTCTAGCAACTATACATGGTCTATTATCTTAATTATTTAAAAAGACTTGTATGTTTACCACTTCAATTGTAGTTTTATTAGCTTGCATCACTAGTAGAAAAATATCAATAAATGATCAAAAAACTACTAAAATTTGCTTATAAATGATTAAACTTGGTCATGTGACTAGTGGTAATTTATTGTTGGTCATTTATAATACAACCAAACTTATGAATAAACCATTTTTTGTTGTTTTGGTTGATCAATTTGGTCATTTATTTAGTCATTGTAATTGTAAAGTGTCATCAATTGGTATTACATTTAGACATATTAGGGCATAATAAAATTGACCTGCTTGTAAGGAGCTCTTAAATTGAGCTAGCACCCTTTAAAAAATAATTATACTATGTATCCTATATCAGCCTATGACCATATGTTTCTACAAAATAAAAATCAACTGAAAAGTGAAAAATATATAGTAGATGATACATACAAAGGTCACTCATTTAGCCTCAAAATTGTACTCCTAATTGAATTTGACTACAAATTTGAATTGGTGTGAATTCCATACTTGATTTAACACTCTATAACATCCCCAAATTTATCACAAAACACTATATACACCGCAAATGCATGTTTTCCAAAAATTCTTGAATTACTTCTGCAACTTTTGGTATAAAAGATACCAAAAAAATAGTCACTTACAACTTATCAACAGAATTGCCTATTCATTCTATTTTGCACCAGAGAAGATAAATCAACTATGACAGGATAAATAACCTACTAAATTTTACATGATGAAATCATGGCAAAAATTCTCCAAGTGAAAGTGATTAATTTCTTTACTACGAGACTGTTGAATTAATTTCTTTGTTACAAGACTGTTATTGAAAGCTTTGGGATTTTGAGCTAGATTCTCAAATCATAGCAGGTTCCAAACTTGATTGCCCTAGATATACAACATACTCTTTGGCCCACAAGTCATAATGTATGATCTCTTCCAATGACGGTTGGAGAACTAGCACATTTATGTGCTTGTCACATGTCTTTTCAACAACTTTGAATATATCTAGATATGAAATTACAGAAGACAAATAAAATATTTATGCTAGAAAATATATGTGATTTTAATCTACTTCTCCTTTATAAAATTTCTCTATTGTCATGTGCATGAAAATAAAAAGTCATGCAGTGCCTACAATAAATATTTGCAACTGTTTATGCCTTTGTCTGTCAGGCAATAGGAAATATGCAAGATAATTAATGAGAGTGATGAGATTACATTTCTTATAAGATGTTAGATCCAAATAAAAGAAAGACAATTTTTTTTAGAAATTACACTTGAACATTGAACATATGCCAAGAAGATTAAAGAGTTAACAAAGATATAATACAATGAACAACAATTATAAGCTTGAAAAAACCCTAAACCTAATAGAGCAACATGAACATGTGCAAAGAACAAGAAGCTATTTGTGAAACAATCAACAAACCCATATGGAAGATCAAGGCACCTAGATAGGGAAATCATGATCAAGTTTCATGAATGTAAGACATAAAAGGTGCACATAAACTTAGTGAACAATGATGTAATGCAGTGAGTTGAAAGCTGTCAATAACAGTAAGGAATATTATGAAAACAATGATGTACAATTTAAGGGACATGAATGCTAAGTTGTTGTTATAAAGGGGAAAATAAACAATTATTATAGTGATCAAAACATGAGAGAGCAATGCCATCTTGGAGATGAAAAAAGTGAGAAGGATATCCCTGCTTTTGTAAATAGCAGTGACAAAAGAAGCTTATTGCAGTCATAAGGCAAATACGATGATTAAGATATTAAAAGTAGTGATCCATTACATGAAAAAAATAGTGATATCAATGCAAAATAGCTTTATGTAATACTATTTACAAAATCTTCTCTAAAGCATTATCAAATAGATTAAAACTGGTGTTAAGCAAGATTATTGGTGAAGAACAAACTGAGTTTGTCCCAGGGAGGTCAATCCTAGATGGAATTATTATTGCCCATGAAGCCATTCATTCTATCCAACATAACAAACAAATGAGTATAATTATAAAATTAGATATCAATAAGGCATATGATAAGGTAGATTGGAGATTCTTAGCTAAATGTATGGATAGATTTGGGCTTTCTAAAGCTTGGATAAATCTCATCTACTACTGCATCTCAACTCCAAAATTCTCAATCCTAGTGAATGGCTCTCCCTTTGGTTTCTTCGAAGGATCAAATGGAATTAGGGAGGGAGATCCCCTCTCTCCCTTCCTTTTTATCATAATGGAAGAATCTTTGGGTCATAGGTTCATCAGTCTTCAAGATCAAGGATTAATTCAAGGAGTGGAAATTACCTCGTCGGTGAAGGTTGTCACACATCAATGGTTTGCAGATGACATTTTTCTATTTGGTAATGGCAACATTAGGGAGGCCTCTTTCATTAAAAAAAAATTTAGACTCCTATGCTCTAGCTTTTGGACAAATATAAAATAAATCACAATCAACTATTTTTTTCTTAAACACCAGGAAGAAAGCCTAGCTGAACATAGAGAAGGTGTTGAAATTCAAATTAGGCTCTTTTCCCTATTTATATCTTGGCATTCCTATTGACAAGGCAATAAGGAACAAATCTTCCTAGAAACCAATTGGAGAAAGAATGGAAAAAAATGGATTCCTGGAAATCAAAATGGCTTTCTTGGGCAGGAAGGATTGTATTGATTAAAGCAACCTTGGCAACAATTCCCATATATCTCATGTCATGCCTCTCTCTTCCCTCAGGGTGTTACATGGACATAGTTAAGAAAATCAGGAAGTTGTTTTGGCAAGGAACTGATACTAAAAGAAAATTCTCTCTTATTTCATGGGACAAGATTTACAGACCTATTGAATCAGGAGGCACTAGTATAAATATCACCATGCAAAATCGGGCTTTCGGAGGTAAACAGTATTGGAAAATTCTGAAGTAGAAGAATCTTAAATGGGTTAGAATCCTCAGAGTTAAATACTTTCATAATGTAGAGGATGCAAAGGTGATTAGAATCTCTGACCTACCCAAAGGGTCTAGAATTTGGAACTTCATTTCCAAAGCAAGGGGCATCATAGAAGACAATATTTATTGGAACATTAAAGATGGCTCTCAAGCTAGATTTTGGGATGATTCTTGGGGTGGTTTTCCTAGCATTAATCATTCTCTTGGCCAAAATAATATCAGTAAGATTTGAACCAAGAAGTGGGGATCATTGGTCAAGGATTATATTTCTCCTAGCTCCCAGAATTTGATTAATGGATCATGGCACTGGAAGAATTTTGATCAATTAAGATTAGACCCCTTGGAAGTGTAGAATTTGAAAAAGTTACTTGAAGTTCATTCTTTTCTGATTAAGGAGGGAGAAGATGAATTCATTTGGAATGGTTCCAAAAGAATACAAGGTTAAAGATGTTTATATAATTCTCTCAGTCTCCTCTTCTCAGCATCATCCTCAATTCTCTAATCAACTTTATTGGAACAAAGTTTGTCTCCCCAAAGCAGGAATTTTTCTTGGGCAAAAATTCAAGGCAGAATCTTAACTGCAAATTGGTTTTAAAAAATGGGATATCTTGGACCTTCCAGATGCACTCTTTGTCACAACAATGAAGAAGATACAAGTCATCTTTTGTTAACTTGTCCCTTTGCGTCTGAATGCTGGCAGTGGTTATGTGCCAAATTGGGTTGGTCCTTAGCTCTACCAAATGATATTATCTCACTCTTCACCTCTTGGCCTCAACATTTTAAAGACAATGTTTTTGGTAATCTTTGGATCATTTCACCTTCCATCCTAATCTGGGAAATATGGAAAGAAAGAAACAAGTGAATCTTCCAAGACATTTCACTGGATAAATCTTAAATTTTGAATTGAATTGAAGCCTCTATAGTGGAATTTTATATGAATGCCCAGATTCAATTACAAAGTGTACAACAATTGATGATCATATGATTAGAAATTGGTTTGTGCTCAAATCCCCCACAATAATTGGTAAAGGGGTTAAAGAAAGTGCCAATCTCAGAGCCAATTGCATATGGAGACCTCCTTCTTTCTGTTGGTGTAAATTGAACTTTGATGGAGCCTCAAAAGGCAATCTAGGTCCTTCAGGGGTGGGTTTCATTATTCATTCTAGTGATGGTACTTTGGTCACAAAATTGTCAAGACTACTTGAAATTGGCACAAGTAACATGGTGGAATTTAAAGCTTTGCTGTGGATTGTCTCTAGCATTTGAATTAGGCCTAAAAAATTTGGAAATAGAAGGGGACTCCTTGATCACAATTAATGCAGTAAGAACTGGATCATCTCCAAATTTGAAACTTCAAGCGGTTCTAGAGGTTATCCTAAATTTATTAAAAAAGTTTGAATCCACTACAATTAACCATATTTACAGGGAAGGAAATCATATGGTAGATGAATTGGCCAACAAAGAAACAATGGGAGTACATTTTTAAAATAGGGGTCACATCAACTTGGCAATTGGTAAGAATCAACAACGGTCATTTGATACTCAAATATGAAAAGTAAGAATACTGAACACTCCAAGTCTTGTTGCCATAAATGTAAAATGTATACTGGGCTAATTGGTTAGTTGGGAAGGAGGTGATTGTAAATGTCATTGCCAACTGGCTTTCACAATCTGAAGATATTTCCCTTGATGACAAAATAAACATTCCATTTATCACTTCAGTTTCACCTGGCATGGGACGGACAACTTTCATTAACTCCATATCGCATCATTCAGGAAAGTCTCATCCTCGGGCATCTACAAGTTATAAGCTATCTTTTCCAATTTTTGCATAACTGACATCTCTTTTTTTGGATCGTATGAAGTACTCTTAGGTGGGGAATGTTTATCCTCTCTCAAGCTGGGTACACACACTCTTCAACTTTGTACCGAGACATGACATAAGGTGAAAGGTACACTACAGCCAGCTATGTCAGAGCAGTAAAGATTTAACTTCAAACAAACAGTTTTGCAGCAAGTTGGCACGTTAATTTCTTTGGCTACGGTTGGAGTTCTTTATAGACGATATTTCCTTCAAAAAAAAGAGGTGTTTTTTTTTAGAGATAGAATGATGGATACCCCAATTAAGCTGGGCTCTAATGTTGAGAAAACCACTTTTGACACCCCTATCACTTCTAATCAAATCATGAAAGTTTGCAATTTTTAGCATCACCTTGTCATCCACATGATAATGAAAGTGTTGGGGTATAATTTCCTCTACACCAACCACAGATTTAGGGTTCTCTCAAATATCTGTTTGGGTTTCTTGGCTAGCATCATGGTTGCAGGAGCTTCCAAAACTTTAGCAGAGGAGCTTTGTGACTGATTATTTTCAGCGAATTTCATTGCAGGTCTTCATAACGTCATAATAAATATTGATTCCAACCTCACAACTCCATTCCCATGGGATTTGGCCACAGTGATGACTACGGGGCAACCTTTTCCCAGTTTTGGGGTCAGACCAAGGAGAAACATTTATATTGGTCCACCAAGACATCTCTTTATACTCTGGGGCTAGGATTGGGAAGACCACCAGTTGCGTTTGGGTATGATGAAGAGAGGCATAAAGTTTATCTCCAAATTCCTCAGCATAGAGGATGGTATTAATTTCCTTTATGAGGATAATTTAGATGAAAGTTTAACATGGGTTTACTAGTACAAGTATGATGAAAATCTAGATGGATTGGGAAGTCTAGATTCTTCAGACAAGGAAGAGGACGATGAAGAAATGGAGGTTGACACTGAGGAAGAAATAGAGGAAGTTGATGATGTTGAGGAATTGGGCGAGGGAGAAAAAGATGAAGATGAAGAGGAAGATGAAGAAGAGCTGGCAGAGGCATCTGTAGTGGAATACTAAGAGGAAAATAGTGGCTCTCCTAATCTGGGAGAGAGCCCAAAATCTAGCTTTGCAATTTGTACAGAGAACAACTCCACTTCTCCTTCAGATTGAAACTAGAGATAAGTCCGTTGGGGACTTGTTGTTTTTGTAATGTTTATATCTTTTTCTTTGTTTCTATTTTAAACTTCTGTATTTGAGAATTTTTCGTTGAGCCTAGGTTCTCTTTTTGGGTTCACAATCCTCTTGGTGGGATTGGGTTTTGAACCAGTAACTCTTTTTTGTCTATTTTCTTTACTATTTTTTAGTTTCTTAATACAAATCTCTCAGCTTTGACCCCTTATTGATAAAAAAAGTGGCCATTATAAATGCCTTGAAGTAGTAACAAGACCATGGAATGAAGTTTTATAACAACATGAATACAATGGAAAGAAAGTCAAAGAAAATGACAAAAGATATGTAAACAATAATTGTTGTTGTATGCAAGAAGAGTATAGTCAAAAGAAGTGACACTAATGTCTTTAAAAATAGAGAGATGCATGAATGAATTAATATTTTCATGATTCAAAAAGGTGAAATCAGTAAAAAAAATGCAAAAAGAAAGTTCGTATGAACAATTTTAAGTATGTGTAATAGTTTTACTATCATAAAAGGCAGAGTGAATACATTGTGATAAGAAGCAAATGAACAAGCCATAGTAAGCATCTAAGGAACACTCATATTTTAGTTGAGGAACAAAAATAATTAGCATAGAAGACTCAAAATTAATGACTCTTATAATGACTATAATGATTGTTTCATAATAGTAAAGGATGTAAAAATCCAAGTCAAGGTAGATGACCATCATCCAAGAAAATTATAGACATTTGACATGAGAAAAAGTGAACATATGCATGCTATGAATAGAGAAACGATGCTAGAATAGGAAGACACAATACATTGTTTAAAAAATGACATGAATGTAATAGACAGTGATAAATAAAATCAAAGTATTAGTCAGTGTATGCTTGTAACAATGACTGTGAAGATCAAATGAAAAGGGGGTCTTTTTAAGCTAGTCAACTTGATAAAAATAATTTTAAAATATTAAATAAAATAGGCTTAAAAAGTTATAGATAGTGAATTCACCATTGGGGTTGGTAAGCATCTTATACATGCCCTTGGTATTGAGGGAGGTGTGAAGGATCCTTACAATGATCCTTCTAAACTAAACTCAAACTTTTGAGCAATGTGATCTAAATGTTCCACTACAATCTTCTAGAACCATTAATCAAAGATTGCAAGATACACTTCAATAAAAGAAAATTTGAACTTGCTGAATTTGTATCTTCTATAACACCAATAAAAGTTACTAAAATATAGATGTTGTTTTGGCAGAACACAAAAATCAAATTCTAATCTTAGTAATCTTTTGAGTCTAACTAGGCTTATAGAAACTTTAGTTGTTGATGTTTGTGATGAAAAATCATCATATGAAAACAAAACAATTTTGCAAAACAAAACTAAAACTTTTGTTGCTTTAGCTTCTTCTAGGAATATGATTATGGATAAGGGGAGTCCCATTGCCAAGATCGACCAAGTCCATTTTGTTCATCACAGATTTTTTTTGGTGATAATATAGCTTCTAACATTTCATTGAGCAATGGACTAATTTTTGGGGATGCAACCTTCAACACAAAACTGCCTCAAGAATATCGTTTCCTATTTTCCCCTCTACCTTACATCTAAGTCTTATGTCCATCTTGAAGGTCATGTGTTCTAAAGAGGTTTTTCAATAACTTGGGAGCATGTTGTTAGGGAAAAAGAGACAATTTATGTTTTCAAGAGGACTTCAAATAAAGGTCTGTAGGGGATAAAGCTTATGAGAAAATATTTTCAAAAGTATCCTCATCAAGTTTTTGAAAAAATTTCTTATTTTTTTTTAAAAGAAGAGACAAGTTTCTAACATTTCATGAGGAGTAAAAAATTTGAACGCTCCTTTCCACCTAGGATTCCATCTCATAAGGCCTTTTCCAACATTGTATAAGATAATTTTAGAGTTTTCCATGTGAAATTTTAATTTCTTCATCAGGAAACCCTAAGCTTTCACTTAGTTTGCAAGAGAGTTCATGGCTTGTTCACGGTGGCCATGGGTTGTCAAATCTGTAGCAGAAGATATATTTTTGAGAAAGTAGTGCTCAAGGGTTTTTACTAGTAGTTGGATGTATATATCATGGGATATCTTAGAATGAGGGATTTTTCTCAATACTTTTTTAGTTTTAGATATTGAACAAGCTTCCTCAAGGGTTTTGGATGTAAAAAAGGGGTCATAACAGAAGAAAGTGCATGGGGAAACTATCCTTGGATCCATTCAAGCCTATGTATAAGACAATGTAGATTTCATTAATAATATATCATATAGAAGTAGAAAATGGTCAAAAGGAATGCTCAAATATACAAGGAAAACAATTTACTACAAAAGTTGTGCATATTTTCATGCATAGACAATAGTAAAAAGGGATAAAACTTTGAGTTTGCAGATAAAAGGAAATGAGATTCATGAAGAAGCAACAATTTTGGAAGAGAGAAATTACCATAGTTGCAAGAGATAGTGTAGCTCATCCCATGCATACAAGGTAGTTTCACATTGAAGAAACAAGTTATTAAAAAAATTCCTTATGTTTTCAATAGAGGAACAATAGTCACTTAATATAGCATCAACCTCTGTGATGAAGAATAGTAAATAAGTTGTGAAATAGAAGATCGATGCCAAATCAGTAGTCTTGCAAGGAAATAGTAGCATATCCAATGCATGCAAAGCAAACCCTTGGTAAAATAAATGTGATCAAAGGGTTGACAAAAAAGAATAAATTTGATCATGATAGGATATTGGAGACTTTAAGGATCTAAGAGAAGTTTTCACCACAAGAGGAGCAGTTAAAGATCAGCTCCTCAATCATGAGTTCACAGTAACAAGAGTACTTCTTGTCAAACATGTTGAATAAATGAGAGGGCAGGGGGTGAATCAGTTATTCCAAGATATTTTTAAACTTTAATTGTACTGGTAGAAAGATTAAATCAAAATGATGATTAAAACATTGATAATCATGAAAGCACAAAAAAGAAACACCATGCACAATGAACACCAAATTTTTATGTGGAAACCCAAGGCGAGAAAAAGCACAGAGAACTATTTTCAAGTATAAAGCACTAGTTGAGGTGATTTGTACACTTCTCACTACAGGTAAGGCCCACTGTCGATTGGAATAACTTACCTGAGTACAAAAAACTATCACACCTAGTAAAAAGAGTGATCTCACAAAAAAAACTTGAACTAATGAAAATGCATCTGCATATGCATGGATTTAGTTTAGGTAAATTATGTTATTTACCCAGAGCACATCCAACCGGTACACAAGTTTTGACATCAATGAAAAAAATGTCAACAATCTCCCCCTTTGACATTGATAGAAAAATAACAAAAACATAAAAACAACAAAAAAGCTCAAAGCATCTAAAAACCAAAAACTTCTTCTTCTTCTTCTTCTTCTTCTTCTCCTCTTCCTCCTTCTTCTCCTTCTTCTTCTTCTTCTCCTCCTCCTCCTCCTCCTCCTCCTCCTCCTCCTCCTCCTTCTTCTTCTTCTTCTCCTCCTCCTCCTCCTCCCGCTTCTCCTCCTCCTCCTCCTCCTCCTCCTCCTCCTCCTCCTCCTCTTCTTCTTCTTCTTCTTCTTCTTCTTCTTCTTCTTCTTCCTCTTCTCCTACTTCTCCTGCTTCTCCTTCTTCTCCTTCTCCTTCTTCTCCTTCTCCTTCTCCTTCTTCTTTTCCTTCTTCTCCTTCTCCTTCTTCTCCTTCTTCTTTCTTCTCCTTCTTCTTCTCCTTCTCCTCCTCCTCCTCCTCCTCCTCCTCCTCCTCCTCCTTCTT
>MU225851.1:3480869-3518138 GCA_018584345.1 Thuja plicata
TAGAAAACCTGTAGCATAACATTAGCATCAAAAACCTAAGATATGAAAATGAAGGAGAGAGCTCTCCTTTTATAAGAAATGAGATGAAATGGACCGTTGAGATTAAGAGGCAAAAGTCTTAATCAAGAGTGGAGAAAAATGGAAGCTTGATCCTTGTGCACAAATATCCTCCAATAGGAAAATAGGAATTGACTTTTGTGTCTCACATAAGACAAAAAGCGTTTTTTCCCTTTTTATAAAATAAGAATAATGCTTTATTTGTGCAACATAGGATAAGAAGAAAAGTGGGGATTTTTTATTTAAATAAAAGAGGCAGAAATTCCTTTTAATTAAATAAAGGCTTAGGATAAAGTGATTTTATTATTTAACTAAAAGAGATTTTTAATTAATTAAAAGAGAGCATGTTCTCTTAATTAAATAATATTTTTATTTTTATTTTTTCTCTTTTAAATTAAATAAGGCTCAAACCTTAGGAAATATTGAATTGATTGTAATTTGATCAAGGAAATTGATATAATTGATATTGTTGATATTTGAAAATATTGATTCAAGGATTTGATAAATTGAGAAATGGGGCCCAAAGTCTAGGCGACTATTTTAGGGTGTATACAATATATACTGTTTGTGATCTTTGCATGAATTCTTCCTTCTGCTCCTTAGATGCTCTTCGTGGCTATCAATTATTAAGAATTCATATATTCACAATTGAGTATGAACATCTATTTATACTAATCTAGGCTCAATTCTTGATTCATGCATTTACACGTTAACTCTAGATTCAAGATATAGAATTTGATCTTGATCTGTAGTTAGATATGCTTTAGATTTGTTAGGATGCTTTAAAGCATTTACATAAAGCATGCATGACCGTCTAATCTAATTTAAAACAAAAATAAAACTCTATAAATAGATTTACATTGCTTTAAACGACATGTAAAACTTGATCCACAATTTGCGGGTTCTTGATTTGTCTGTCGGTTCTGATGGTCAATTTTCTTGATCGTCGATGTTCCTTTCTCTGAACATGTCGTCGGGTATGCTTGTCTGTTCCTGTTGGGTTGATTTTGGAAACTGTGTTGCCGGTAATGCTTGTGTTTGTCGGTAATGCTTATGTTTTCCGGTAATGCTTATGTTCACCGGTTAAGCTTGTCATATTTATACTTAGCATTTTTCTCAAAAATTCTTTGTGCTATCGGGTATGCTTGCATTTCACCAGTACTGCTTGTGTTCCGCCGGTGATGCCTACTGTCTGCCGGTAATGCTTTCTGACTATGTTTTTCCTCTGAGTATACTAATGGAAAAATAATGTCATCAAGAGGCATCCCTAAGAGATATTTCTATTAACAATTTAATTAGGGCATGGTGGGTGACAGAATTGACATTTCCTTTTTGGGTCTCCTCAGCACTGATGCATAGCATATTGTACAAGAAATTGGGGACATTTACTGGAAGATTATGCCTTACATAACTCAGTAATGTAAAATGATGTGCATGAAAATTGGAAAATCTCCCTTCACATGTGAAATACCTAATAATATGCATGGCCAACTCATTATACGGCGGTGGGATATACATTCTTTTGTACCCTTGTTTGTTAATCTCCACAAGAGGGTCACCTGGTAGGGTAAACTGGGCCCTAGTTGATCTTCCATCATGAACATTAGGGTAGTGCTCTCCAACCATTGGTAATCCAGTAAATTCTTCTATCCGCTCCTCTGTGGTGACCACTATCAATCCCCATACAGTTGCTTCCCCTTCTTCAAATGTACTTGCAAATTCAGCTGCTGAGTCTTCATCAAATTTTGTTAGCTTTAAGAAATACCCTAACCAATCACATGCATTAAACCTTCTTACCGCTTTAATATCTAAAAGTAACACACCATGTACTACCGGCTTGTGTCTCTGCAACTGGCCTCCCATTTATGCTTGCCAATTTTCAATTTTTCTAATCTGTAGTAGATAAATGCCTTATTCCTTTCTTTTGAATTTCAGACTACTCATTTTTGAAATACTATGGGCTTCCTTCTGAATTCCTCTATTCTCCTCAGCATGAAAAATGGTGATGTATTTTAACAAGATAAATTATAGTTCTTACTGTGGGTTTCCACATAATATAATTATAAGTCACATTAGGTCTGACAATCAGAGATAATTTGGGAATAAAGGTACGACAGTTGTGCGATATAGCAATGGGGCTTTAATGAGACAAAGGAGAAGTACAGATTTGAGGTGACGTTAAATCTTTTAGGAGTAAATAGAAATGAAATTTTAGGAATTAATACACTTCCCTCCCCCTATGAAACATTGACAAGTGTCCACACTTGGCATGAGGAATGGAACTGGCTTAATGTCGCAATAATACATTTATTGCAGTACTAGATATAATCATCAAAATCTATGCGCTAAAAATGGAAACAATTTGAAAATATTGTACCTGTCATTCAATCTTTGCACGTGCCAGAAAAAGGTGGCGAGAGTGGAACAAAAGTGGTGGTAGCTTGCATCAGCGTACTTGGCTCTTATTGAAAGAAATTAAAGGAAAAGGTTGATGACGTGGAAGGTGGGTGGGTGGAAGATAAAGAAATGAGATGAGTTGGAAAGAAGAAGTAGAAAGTGAATGGAGGAATGAACTTCATGGAAAAACAAAGTTTTTATTATGGACATGTTCGATGGAATTCTATTGAAGAGCTACATGAAGAAGGTTTCCACCCTCTACTACAGGAAGTGTTACCTGTTGCTCGTTTGAAATTTGTTGTTGGAATTGTTGCAGGAAGTCTTCTTTTGTTTGAGGTTGGTTATACAACTTTAGCCGATGTCCATTGACTAATAGATTGAAGTGTACTAGATCAATTGTTGTCAACTGGATGATGCCATTGTTGAAGACATGGTTTATATCATATGGCCCCAGCCATCTTGTTTGCAGCTTGCCTGGTATTTCCTTGAATCTTGAATCATATAGTAATGCCCAATCTCCAATTTGAAACTGTTTGTTCTTAATATGCGAGTCGTGCCACTTTTTCCTTTGCTTCTAGACTATTTCAGTTCATTCCAGGGAAGATTTATGCATTTCATCCAAGGAATTGAGATGCAACAATTTCTCTTTCTGTGTTGCACGAAGATCAATATTTAACTCTAATGCTATCCGCAAAGTTTTGTGTTCAAATTCAATGGGTAGCATGACTGCTTTTCCATATAACAGCTTAAATAGAGTAAAACCTGTAGCGGTTTTCCAGGTTGTTCTATATGCCCAGACGGCTTCTAATAGTCTACTACTCTAGTCCCGGTGATGCAAATGAACTATTTTTGTTAAGATGGCTTATATTTCCCAATTTGTAACTTCAGCCTATCCATTGGCCTAAGGGTGATAAGGGCTTGACTTCCGATGTCTGATATTATATTCTTTCATGAGCTCTGTTATTAGATTGGAAGTGAATTGGGCACCTTGGTTAGTTACAAGTTCTCTTGGTACTCCATATCTGGTGAAAATTTCATCATACAAAAACTCTACAACCTTATGATCCCGGGCATGTTTCATGGCTTTTACTTCAACCTATTTGGTCAAATAATCAGTGCACACCATGATGTAAGACTTCCCATTGGATGGAGGGTTTGATGGGATAATGAATTCCATGCCCCATTTGTCAAATAGAGTTACCACCACTTGTGGATTTAGGGGCATTTCATCTGATCTGGTTGGTCGGCCCATTATCTGACATTTGTCACATTTCCTTCTATAACTGGCTGCATCCTTGTGAAGTGTAGGCCAGTAATATCCAGTTGTTAAAATATTTTGGGCTATCGTTTTTGCTACAAAGTGTCCTCCACACAACTCATTATGACATGCATGGCGAATTTCATATGTCTCATCTTCTCGCACACATCTTTGCATTACTTGATCAGGTCCAATGTAAAATAGTATGTTATCAATCCAAGAGAAATTAAAACTTTTTTCGACAAGTAGTCTCCTATCATTGTAAGAAAAAAGTGTTGGCATTTTGTTAGTTGCAAGGTAATTAGCTATGTCAGCATACCACAGACTTTGGACAACAATATAAAACAAATTCTCATCTGGAAATGCATCATCTATTAGAGTAGTATCTTCTTCAGCATGGTGAATTCTGGATGGATAATCAGCTACTACATTTGCCTTGCCAGGCTTGTGAATGAAAGTAATGTTAAATTTTTGCAAAAGAAGAAGCCATCTTGCTAACCTGCCTGTGATGGTAGGTTTGTTCATGAGATATTTTATTGTTGCATGGTCAGTATGTACAAAAATAGGATAACCAGTTATGTAATGACATAATTTTTTCAGAGAATAAACTACTGCTAGTAATTCTTTCTCAATCACTGTATAGTTTAACTCTAGTCCATGGAGGCTCTTGCTAATGTAGTAAATTGCATTCTCTAGGTTACTAGACTTTTTTCCTAGGAAAACACCTATTGTGTAGTTTGAAGCATCTGTATGAGTGTGAAATGGAAAAGACCAGTCAGGGCCCCCAAGTATGGGTGCAGTTGTCAACAGTGACTTAAGCTGCAGGAAGGATTCATCACATTTCTTTTTCCAATTAAATTTGGCCTCTTTGGTAAGCAAAGTATGTAGAGGACTAGCTATTTGACTAAAATTTTGGATAAACCTCCTATAGTATCCAGCATGTCCTAGGAAAGACCTAACATCCTTTTTCTTTGTAGGAATAGGTAGTGTGAGAATTACCTCTATTTTCGCAGGATCTACTTGGATTCCGGCTTCGGAGATAAAATGTCCCAGCACTACGCCTTCCTACATCATCATGAAGCATTTCTCACTGTTGAGAGACAACTTGTGTTCCTGAAATCTGATTACTACTCTTTCTAAATTATTCAGTGCTTCCTCAAAGGTGACACCAAATGTAGTAAAGTCATCCATATATATCTCTATACAATCACGTGATATGTCAGCAAAGATGTTGATTACATCTCTCTAGAGAGTAGCTGGTGCATTGTATAAGCCAAATGGTAATATAGAATAAGCATATGTGCCCTAGGGACATGTGAATGTAGTGTTCTCCTGATCTTCTCGAGCAATGCTGATCTGGTTGTAACCTCTATATCCATCCAGAAAGGAAAAGTATTTCTTACTAGCCAAAGTGTCCAGGACTTGATCAATAAAGGGTAAAGGAAAATAATCCTTTTTTGTGGCATTATTCAACTCTCTGTAATCCATGCATATTCACCATTTTCCTCCTTTCTTAGGTACAATGACCAAAGGTGATACCCACTTGCTATCAGAGATTGGATAGATGAAACCAACATCTAGTAATTTTTGCAATTCAGTTTTGACTATTTCTCTCAATGCTTGGTTTATCCTTCTTTGAGGCTGAGGAAGTGGTAAGCTGCCATCATTAATGTAGATCCTATGGGTGTAGAGTTTGGGGTTCAGACTTAGCATGTCTCCATAATCCAAAGAAAAGGCTTTCTCATGCTTACGCAAGAGTTTGGTTAACAATGCCAATTATGGAGGTGGCAACTTGTTGTTTACATGGAGATTGTGACCAGGGGAAATTTTCACAGTAGTTGTTAGCTCTACCATTGAATTCTCAGGTACTGGGCTTGTAGCTACTTCACATGGCAATAATTGGCTAATTATCTCAGTGTTTGCTGGAAAGACACAGACTTATAGGTACATAGCTGTAAAATAGAACTTTCAGAAATATCCTTTGCTACTATACACTCATTGGTAAGAATACTCTGTATTACATCATCTTCCTCTTGCATTTTTAGAAAATACTGTCTATGCATCATCATAAGCTGGGCAACAAAGTTGACCTCTTCTTCCTCATCCCCTAGTTTTGGCCAAATAGGATCTCTCAAGTCTGGCTGAGGTTGTGTAGGAGGATAGAGTGCTAACTTCTTTATTGCCTGACCATTTGAAATTGTCATACTTCCTGATCTACAACTAACTTTTGCATCAGTGGTGGCTAACCAAGGTCTCCCTAGGATGACTGGATAGCCAGCAAAGTTTACTTTTGGTGATAAGATGAGAAAATCAGCAGGGTATTCCCATGAGTCTAAGGTAACTACCACATCTTCTATAAGACCATTTGGAGTGACTGTTGAGCTATCAGCAAGTTGTAACACTGTTGGAGTTGTTCTCAAACCCTCTATACTTAGTCTGTGCATTGTATCTTTGGTCATTACATTTATGGCTGCTCCCAAATCAACTAAAGCATTTTTAACAGATTGTCCATTAATTATCAAGTCAACTACTGGACTTCCAGGGTCTGAATACTTGGGTATAACTACCTTTCCCAACATGATATCTGCAAGTTGCCCTATTACATGAACTATTTGAGGGTCCTTTTTCCTTCCAGGATTTATAAGGCATGCGTCCTTAATAGCTTATCCATAGATAGGAATGTCCTTGATAGCTTGAAACAGAGGGATTTGATGTGCATATTTTTCAGCTGCTCAAGAATATCAAACAACATTTCTTTTTGGGATATAGGCTTTTCTATGGTGAGCCTTTGTAGAAAAGGAGGGTTAATTGAGGTTTTAACATCAGTTTTGCTGGATTTTTGAGTTGATTGGGTGGTATCTTGCAATGTAGCCTCTAGAAGAGGTGTTGATGCTACATGAGTGTCTGCAAATTTTGTGATAATAGGATGTTCGGGTGCAGGCAGAGTAGTATTAGACCTCAAATGGATATCAGATATCTCTAGTGCATAGGCAGGATATTGTTGTGTATCAGTTGTATACATTGGTTGTTGTTGCTTGCTATTTGGATTTGGTTGTGGCTGAGCAGATAATTGGGTTTGCTTTGGATTAGGGCTACTGGCTGCAGGAGGTGGCATTATTGCAGGAGGAGGGACTGGAGGTGGCAACTGTGGAAAAGAAGGATTTTGGTTAGGCCACTGTGGAGGCCCCCTCCATTGGTTATTTTTCTTCCAATTTCCTTGCGGTGGTTGCCATTGATTTTGCTGGTTAGGCCACTGATTATTTTGCCACTGGTTATTTTGTTGGTTAGGCCATTGGTTATTTTGGTGGTTAGGCCATTGGTTATTCCAGGCTGGCTGAGAGTACTGAGAAGGATTCTGATATCTTTAGTTTTGCCATTGACTATTGTAAGGATTTGAAAATTGTAATGGTCCTGAGGCATACCTTGTCATGAAGCCCATGGTCGATATTGAGAAACAAAGAACACTTGCACGTCATCTCCTTCTATCTTCATGTACTCGATAGGCAAATGTTGATTTTCTAGGTTCGCCACCAGCTTGCATCCACAGTCTTTCTCTTGTTTGCGGCAATGAGGATAGTACTCAGCTAACTACAATCCAACATTTGCATGTTTCTTCCTGGCAGTCATGGTGTTGAGATGTGTAGCAACATCATTAATGATGTCTTGCTTGAAATCCGCTAGCAAATTAGATATCTCCAACTTGGAAACGCTCGAACTACTCCCTTTAGTGATTGTAGGCCAATATCCTCTGGTTTTCTTCCCAGTTGATCTGGAGTAGTTGAGACAGATTTTCTTGAGGTCATCCCAAGAAGATTGGGATATGTCCCCACCAACTATGAGGTCCAATGCTTCCAAACAACTGTCATTCACTCCTCTTAAGAAGACTAGTTTCTGTGAATCCTCCGCCAGAACATGTTGAGGATTCTTCTACATGGTGTATAAGAAACGTGAAACATAGTCCTCCAAGGTTTTGTCCTCCTTCTGTGACATTCTAAAAATGTGATCTCCCTTTGGGTCGCTCCCCTTGCAATATTCTTTTTATTTCTGCAGAAACAAAGTCTGCATCTCATCCCATGTGCCTGCTGCATTTGATCCTAAGCCCATGAACCATCGTAAGGCTGACTCTTTCAGTGTTGCTAGAAATAGTTTGAGTTTGTGGGCATTAGTGTTATAGTCAAAGCGACGACAGAGGATGTCAAACTTGAACAAAAAGGTGTCAGGATCTTCGGTTATCAGCCCATAAAACTTCAGAAGTGCAGCAGAGGATATATTTTTGAGATTGACATTGTTTATAAGGCTTGGTAGAGGAAACTAGAAAGTAGGTTGTGCCATTATTGGAGGTATTGGGAGTTGGAGTTGCTTTTGGGAAGGAATATTAGCCACATGATTGTTAACAATAGGTGCATTTGGGTTAGAATTATCAAGAAAGCTGACCAAGGTTTTAGCAAAAGGCCAAAGACCACTTATATCAAAAGGCTTTGCTCCAGCGGAAGATGCTGCAGGAAACTCAGGACTTGTGTCAACAAAAGGTAACTCAACTTCTTCAACTTGTTCGTTCAAATTTGCATACTCTCCTGGAATAAATATTCCATATTCATCTCTTCTTCTTCCCCTTCGATGCATGCAAATGAATTCTTCACACCGGTGAAGCAAATTTAAAACTATAATCCAGTAAAAACTATCTTAGAAATGAAAAATGACTCAGAAAGTTTCTTAGCTTGACACCATCCCCTGCAGCGGCGCCAAAAATGAACCATCTCACAATAGGTGCTTAGTAATCATTCCCAAAGTCTCTCTTAGGAATAGTTTATTCAATCTAAGGATCACTTCTCCCACCATGAGGTGCATTTAGTTTGTCAACCCAGGGACGTATACTTGAAATGGTACGACACAGTATGTGCACTAAGATCCTTAAAGAGTCACTCTACCTATGTTGCAGGAAAGTAAAATACATGAAAGGAATCTATACTAGAGCTATAGGAAAGGAAACACACCTATTCCTTACTGAAATGAATGCTAAAAATTGCAAACTCTACTTAAGCCTATTCTTTCAACCTAAAGCATCCACTATAACTATCCTTACAGGTGCTGTAGGAACATTCACAAAGTACAATGTTGCAAGAAGAAATTGTAATCTTCTATCTAGAATGCTGAAAATACAGAAAGTAAATCTATTCTACTCTACTCTAATCCACCTCCCAAGTGGTCCCCCTTGGTCGGCTTCTGCTAATCTATTAACACAGAAGATAAACCAAAAGTCACTTCATTATATTCCAAGAACTGATTACATGAGAATGGTACGTAAAACTAAAAAATGAACTTTTTGTGCAAGATACAATCAGAACAACATATTCCAAAATCTCTAAACTTACAAAATAACAGTCTCCTCCATATAAATAGAGGATTGACTTCTTTATTCTAAAATAGAAAAGGAACCATCTAATTGAAACTACGCCAGAGAGAAAAAATAGGAAACACAACAACCCACGACATATGCAATGAAGTCTGGGAGACCAACTATATTTATGCATTTATGAAACAATGGCTCCTCATTTGCAGTAGCCGTGTCTTCTGATGCCATGATGGTTATCCGTTCGCAGCTGGTCTTTAACATCCTCTTTGAATGTTGTCGACCACTCCCAAGCGGCTCCTACTTCCTGGCAGGTTAGTTATTATGCAAAGATATTCATACAAGTAGCTTAATCAAATTGATCCAGATATTAGAACACACATTCTGATTATTATATGAAATACTGCAACATATACATAATATTGGCACAATATGACATATCTATTCTACCCATAGGCTTAATGGTTCTATCTGTACTTTGACATGAGTTCAATAGATTATAAGTCCAAAAATGTTCTGGTAATACTTAAAAATAGAGTATAAAGATTAATGTAATAGAGGCAGTAAATGGTCTCATCAAGAACCATATGTGAAACGAAGATGGTGGAATGATAACTACTATTGTGCCTTTCATCAAAACAAGGGGCATAAGACTAATGACTGCATGAAACTTAAGCATGGCATACAAGATGTGATAGATGGAGATAAAATCAAGGTGGAGGGGCACACTTCCAAAAATGATCATACAAAATTTACGAAACCATTTCCTAATTATGAAGAGGGAGAAACATCTAATTCTAAAGGAAACAAAATCAATTATACTTATGCTAGCAAAGATAATTTGATCAAAATGTTGGAAATTAAAGAAGTGTCAATCAATATGATCACTATCAAAGGTGTACAAGAAAAATATGCACACTAGAATGTAGTAACATGAAGTCAAGCAAAGGTAACCGAGTGAATCCCTCATCAAAACAACCAACATAATCCAAGCAACTAGTTATAACTTATCACAATTCCAAAACCGGTAACATCAAAACAAATGGTTTCTGCATCATCGGCCAATCATAACCTGGTAGATCAATTGCAAAGAACCTCAGCTCAAATATCCATATTGGAATTAGTAAATATCTCTCTGGTATATAGGGAAGTTCTTGAACAAGCCTTTCTTACAACCAATGTTCCCAAAGACTTAGATGTAGACAAATTTAAGGCTATGGTTGGCCATCTAACATCTCCTCATTATTTATCCTTTTCAGAAGAAGATGAAAAACCCTTTAATCATCCACATAATCAGCCCTTGCAAATTGAGGTTTTGATTCATAAACTCAAGTGAAGCATGTATTGATAGATGGAGGCGCAGGCTTAAATATTTGTACATTCAGTTTGGTCAAGGCACTAGGATTTTCAGAGCATGCAATTGATCCACAGAGAAAGATAACCATCAAAGCCTATGATGAAGAAAAGAGATCATCCAAAGGATTAGTGGTACTACCTTTCTGAATAGGTCCAATAGAACATGACATAATTTTCCAAGTTCTTGATTTACCATTAGCCTACAATATACTATTGGGTAGACTATGGATACATTTTATGCAGGCAGTTCCATCCACCTATCATCAATGTATAAAATTTCCACACAATAGGGTAGAAGTTACAATTCCAGTAGATTCAAGGTACTCCTAGAACAATGTAAAAATAGATAGCATGGTTCCCCACAACAAGGAAGTTCCTAAAGATTCTATAGCTGAAACCTCAAAAGACATGGTAATGAGAAGCTTTGAGAAATCATTAAAACTTGAAGAGACCATCATGGGGGAATATAAAGTGGATTCAACAGTCAACACCATCATTAGATAATCTCCCTGTCTCCAAGATCATATCGTAGACCATCAATTTTATTTACACTTTCTACGTCAAAAGCATTGGCTATTAATGAAGCAATGGGTATGGTCAGAGCTACAATGTCTCAAGAAGAATAAAATAAAGATAAAGCGGTCTTATCATGGTTATATAGAGAAGAAAAGGAAGATAGTGAAGTGAAACATGTGAAGATATCTCCAGAAAAATATGGAAAAGGTTATGATCTCCTGAAACAAATGGGCTACACAAGGAAAGGACCTTTAGGAGATAAGGGTAAAGGACTTATTGAACCAATACACATGGAATTCTGGAACTCAAAAGACAAAATAATAATGGGCTTCAATAATGAATCAAAACATCCTACCATAACAAATGGTTTGATATTTAATAAGGCAAATGATGATGAAGAAGAAGCTAAGGTAATACCATGTATATTTGAGAGATTGTTGCATGTAGGCACTGAGAATCCCAAATATCAAGGGGAGTGCAACATGCCCACTCACTTAAGAGAACAATCAGAACAACATGTACCATTGTTACAACAAACATATGTCGAAGAATTAGAGGAAGAAGAAGGAGTGGTTAATCCTCATGAAGTCCAGCAAAAAGATGAGTATCATGAAGGGGCGCATCTAGAACAAGAAGAAAGACAAAGCACTAAATAAAAAACAAGTAGCTCAAACATCATTGAAGAGCTATCCTTAATAAGACAATAAGAAAGTCTGCATCCAAATTGGAGGCAATTGGTTATGATCACACATGTCCTTGATCTACCACACTTTGATCAACAAATAGCAAATAGGGTTTATCAAATAACTATTATTAAATTCCTAGGCCGTATTGGTGCCCAAAAATGATGGATTCACTTTTGGCCATCTGACATGTATAATGGTGATGCACCACTTGATACCTCTACAATTTTGGCTTAATCAAGCCAATGCTAATATGCCTAACTTCACTTTGAACTATCAAATTTTCTATGTCGCACAACTGCATACACAAACAAACAAAGTTCCTCCCAAGGTGGTGAATAATCCCTGGAGGAAAACAACAAATCTCCTGATAATTTCTAATATGTAAAACTTAAACTAAACTAGATAACCACTAAGAATCCTAATTGTAATGCTTTGAAAAAATGATTAAATTATCTACATGCTACAAAGTATGAACCAAATGGCAATTTCCAAATAATGATTAGATTAGTGCCTTCTAAATACTTGGGCTATGGAGACAGAAAAATTTCAATCCTACATACGATAGGAGACAGATTTAAAAAACTTTCTTTAATAAGACAACACTATCATCTCAAGAGCTTCCTATCATGACTCGACCTTTGTGACTCTATGTTTTCAGACTTGTCATGCGACCTTTGACTGTGGTTGACCTAGTCACTATGATTCGACTATGTCATTTCTGTTATGTTCTAGATTAGACCTACTTGTCGATGCTTTGTTATTGGTAAAGGCGACTTTAAGTAGGTTATGATGGTGATTATTGTTATGATGTTATGATATGATGCGTAATAGATGCTTTATCAATTATTATTATATGCATAAATATGGAATTATGATGTAATTTCATTAAAATGAGTTGATTTATGGATTATGAATTATAAATGAAATGTTTTGAAACTATTGATTTAATGTTAATTTGAGTACTGATATATGGTTTTGGCTTCGAGAGTGTTTGAGTGGATGAAGGAATGAAGACGGGGGTGTGGTTGAGGTAGAGGAGGCTAGCTATCTGCTTTGGTGGGTATAGAGGATCTAGGTCTGCACACACCATGCAGTTATTTTATAAATGAAAAGATGACATTGTTTTTAATGTTAAAAATTTTGGTCAAATGGAAAAGATACGATATATATATATGTGTATGTGTAAATTGATTGTGAAAAATGGTATAGGATACTTTCAAACTGTTTGCGATCAATGTTGTAAATTTTGGTTGGAAATTAGAAATCATGGTGTGATTAAGTCATTAATATTTAAAAAAAAAACAAATAATAATAATCATAATAATGAATAAATGAAGACCGGATCTGTTATCAACAAGAAAGAAAAAGAAGAAAATGGTTAGCGTAAAGGGAGGAGGATGGCGAGGAATTAATAGCAAACAGTTTTCTTAACAACGGAGTGGAGGAGGAAGACGCACAGAGAAGGGAAGAGGAAAGGAGAACAGGAACTGGGAGAAAGAAAACAAGAACTCAAGAAGCGGGGAGGAGCTGGGCTGGTTGCCAATAGAACAAATTCACATTTCCAGGTTTTTCAATGAACCACTCTATTTTTTTTTTCTAAAGGGAAACTCTCTCCTCTGTTAGTACATTTATCATTTCATATCTTCAAGATAATGCCTGCAAAATGTTACATTCTGAAAACTAAAATATAAAACAGCTTGTTTAGTATGATTAGACAACAGTGTTATTAAGTTACAGCCAAATCTGTGTTCTTGGGTTTTTTTTTTCTTGATTTGTATCTATGTTTGCGAGCTATTAAAATGAAATGTTCCGGAGTGATCGTAAATGGCTTATGGTCTGGATTATTAATTTTTCTATTTAACTGCAGCCAGGTGAAATCAATTGGGTGTAAGTTGTTTAGTTAGCTTTCCTTCTACCACTTGTATCACGGTTTTCCTTGTCACATAGGTAGCCTGTTGTTACCACCAATCTGCATTTTCTTGGCATGCAAATGAGCTATTGTCTCTTGCGGTAAAGACCAGTCGGTTTGTTAGATTACTTGAGTTTTGGTAGTTTTTCCAATCCTCCCCGGGCTCGCAGCGACTCTACCATGTATGATTTGTTACTTCATATCATTTCCAGCTGATTCTTGCGGCAACCTTAAGTGTATTCCTTAATTTGGAGGATTAAAAGTTTGTTTTTCTTCTTTTTCGTAGTTATATGGCTAGTTATCTTTCGTCTTTATTAGCAAATTTAGTTGTTGTTACTGGGTTGTTGTTAGTTGTCTTTTAGCAATTCTTAAACCGCTCATACCTTGCTGGAAGGTGGTGTGCTCCAGCTATCGACTCATCTTCTTCTTTTAAAAGCATTTATGTTTTCGATTGCGCAATAGAGTACAGTGTAGAATGGATTTTATCTTAGTGTGGGTTATTCTGTTTCCTATGTTTATGCTCTAGTGAGAGCGGTGAGCATTACCCTCTCTCCCTTGAGCGTGAACTCTCAAGACATTCACGTGGCCAGCAGCTGGGGACTCTTTATTTTTTATCCCCTCCCACGATAGTGCATCTCTCCTCTTCCTTAGCGTAGTCAGGGTGGAACGTCTTACTCTCACCCACGCGTGCCATAGATTTTGAGCGTTAAGAGTTAATAAGACTTATCGTATATACATATAGATATATTTTGTCTGCACCGCTAAGTCACTCGTGCTTATCCTCCGTGTTATGGGTGTGAACTACCTTGATTAGTAATTATCTCTTTGATTTTTCTAAATACTTCACAACTCTTATAATTATTATCAATCCTCAAATGGATGCCGCCCTGTTTTTTTTCTTTTTTTCTTTTACTTTAAATAGTTGTTTTGAATTGCTAATATGGGGTTAAATCTGAGCTGTATCAATTCTATAATTGGGTGTATGTTAACCATTCCCTATAAATAGTCCTATACTATCATTCTGTAAGAACAACTGTATACTACCATTAGGACTTGAATGGTTATATGTAGGGATTAGAAGGTATGCTTAATGTTCAATCTGACTGGAATAACCGTGCTAAATTTTTATGGGAAATCTTGCGGCATTTTGATTTATTTATAAGCTGTTACAACCTGCATGTTAGAAGACTAATCTGAATGTACGTGTTATCTGGAAGCCAAATGTTGTATTTACCACCCTCATGATTCAAATCAGCAATAGGTATGATCTAAATGTTTGCAAATGTTTTAGTTCAATTATAGTTACGATGAGAACTATACGGATTGACATCTAGAGCTTTTGTTCAGCAAAATGTTTGATTCTTTGAGAAATTTTCTTCCATGCTAGTTGTGTTTTTGATGTGGTCTTATGGGAGGGTGTTGAATGTGGAAAACCAGAGGAGGGTAGAAATGATTGTAAACATCTGCCTGCCAGTAGAAACCTAGTGTAACTTGCTTTTGCCAAAGCGTATTGCATTTGTCTTTTATTAATATGCTGGTTGTTTGAACCATCCCTCTACCACATCCGTGTTAGATCTACTGTTAGGCATATGTGTTAGTAGTATGTTCATGGCTGCACCAGATCCATCCGACTCTTCAGCGTCGGTTGCTAGGCTTCTCGGGCAAGGGTCAGCTTGTTCTTCGTGTCAGGAAGAACCCCCGGGGAGCTAACCACTCTGTGGTTGGGTGGATAAAAGAACCTGAGCCACACTCCCATCTCATGATAGCAGATGGACGTGTGTCAGATGGCTAAGGAGATAGGGACTTATAGCTAGACAAAGGTCCAAGGTATATACTTGAGGTTGTTATTTCGTACTACTTTTCCTATTTGGTTTTCTTACCTATGATGCATCCATGTACTAAGATGGATTGATGTCTGGCATGCAGGTCGGCATCGGCTTGTTTATACAATATACTTAATAAAAAAAAGCATTTATTGTACCTTGTAATTAATGAAGTATCGACGTGTAGGTCAACTTCCCTTCATAATATCATAACTTTTACATGGTCATGTGAGGTTTTGACTTACATCTTTACGATGACTTTATTGTTCAGATTATTTCTTGTGGTTATCTTGTTATATCGACATGAAGGTCAAAACGGTGTATCATATTCTTTCTTTATGAATATATAATATTTAAATTGAATCTGATTATTGTCGACCATGTTCTCTTGTCAACTTTTCTACTTTTTGTGTTATTTATGTGATGTGACATTTTTGGGGTAAATGCAGTCTTTAAATGAGTCTTTACATGTGGTATCAGAGCTTATGTTTAACTCTGGGGCTTTGGCTTACTACTTGCTGAAGCTACATATTCTGTGTGGATGCAGGATTTAATCTGTCATCATGAACACCATAACTAGCAACAGGGTACGATCTAGCAATGGTCCAAATGAATAGCCTGAATAAAGGCTAGATCAGATTTTAGCCCTTTTGACCCAACAAGGGAATCTCCTGAAACAACAGGTTGCACGCATGGATCACCTCGAGAATGACATGAGGGGTAGGTAAGATGAGACTTGTTAGAATGAGGAGCAAGGGAAATTGGAGGAGGATAGGAGGGTAGAGGAACAACGAAAGAGAGATGTTGATCTCAGGGCTGCAGAGGTAGCCGGAAATAGGGGAAAGATAGTTGAGGAGCTCAGCAAAGATCTGAAAAAGGTCACACCTCCTACTTTTAGCGGTAAGACCCTTGGGGATGATGCTGAGGCATGGATCATTTCCTTGGAGAAATAATTTCATGTTCGAAACTTCTCTAGACAATCTAGGGTGATGTGGGTTACCTTTCAGCTGACAGGTGAAGCTGCCACTTGGTGGGAGAATGTGATGGCAGAAAAGAAACTTCAGCCAGGAGAGATATCCTGGGAGGAATTTCTACATTTGTTTCACACGAGGTGGTTACCTCAGTTGTTCTTCGACAAGAAGGTGGTAGAATTTTAGAATTTGATTCAGGGAGTCCTGACAGTTACCCAATACCACGAGAGATTCTGTCATTTAGTGAAGTATGTTCCCCAGTACCAACAAGATGAACGATTCAGGACTCACAAGTTCATAACAGGGTTATGTCCTGAGGTGGGTGCCAAAGTTGAGATGCATGAGCCAGAAACCATGGAGTTTACACTGAGAAAGGCTCTTAGGCAGGAAAAAAGGTTATAGAGTTTGTCCAAGGTGAGCACTAATCAGAAATCCAATAACAATCAGGGTTTTAAAAGGAAATATCAAGATAATAAATAACATAATGGTGGATGCCAACAAATTAGGAATATGAAGGGCAAAGGACAAGGAAATTCAGGAAGGAATTCCTACAGGAACTCTCAGAACCAGAATCAGAATAAGGGAAACAACAAGGATTCCAACAGATATGGAAATAGGAGGGACAAGCCAGAGGGAAAACAGGGACCCCGAGATGGATGTTATGTCTGCGGAGGTGATCATTTTGCTGCTAGATGCCCATAGCATTCATATCGTAAAGGCTTTCAAGCATAGCACCACATTCATGCAGCCATTGATCACAGGTAGGCTGGTTTTTAGGCTACCCCTATTCAGATGACTGGTAAGCTTTTCGGTCAAAATGTTTCAATTTTAATAGATACAGGAGCTACTAAATGCTTTGTAGATCCTAAAGTTGTATCTAGGCTTTCAATTAGAGCAGGATTTATGGCTGAACCTTAGATTGTAGAATATGGCAATAGGGTAGAGCGTCGGGTAGAGCAGTGTTTATCATGCAGTGAGTTGGAACTTCCTAGTTTTCTCACGCAAGTCAATCTTTATGTCGCCCCTTTGGGATCATATGATGTGATATTAGGCATCAACTGGCTAACTAAACATAAAGCAGTTGTAGATTGTAGAGACAAGTTAGTTGTATGTTTTGAAGATGAGGGAAGATCAACAATAATAAGAGGTGTGAAGCGACCTATGGAACTAAGGCATATTTTTGTTATGCAGTTAAAAAGGGCAAAGAAGAAGGGATGTATGTTATATGTAGCTCATGTCAAGGACATTGACGCGACTCCTAGTGAGAATGATTCTCCCTTACTACAGGAATTCCGGGATGTATTTCCAGAAGAATTGCTTGAACTACCTCCTAAGAGAGAATTTGATTTCTCCATCGATTTGATTCCTGGAACTGAGCCACAATCTAAGGCTCCGTACAGAATGGCTACTACTGAGATGTATGAACTAAAGGTTCAACTCTAAGAACTTTTGGATAAGGGATTTATACGCCCTAGCGTATCACCATGGGGAGCCCCAGTGATCTTTGTTAAAAAGAAGGATGGTACCTTGCGACTATGTATTGATTACAGAATGCTCAACAAAGTGACCATCAAAAATAGGTACCATCTTCCATGAATACAGGAGTTATTTGATCAAATGAAAGGTGCTACTGTGTTTTCCAAGATCGATTTGAGATCTAGATATCATCAGCTCCGGATTAAGGATGAGGACATATCAAAGACTGCTTTTAGGACACGATATGGGCATTACGAGTTTGTTGTCTTACCTTTTGGCTTAACGAATTCTCCTACCACTTTTATGAACCTTATGAATAGTGTTTTTAGGGACTGCTGAGATAAATTTGTGGAGATTTTTATAGATGACATCCTGATTTACTCTAAGAACACGGAGGAGCATGAAGAGCACTTGCGGATAGTCTTACAGCGTCTGAGAGATAGGAAATTGTATGGAAAGCTATCCAAGTGTTCATTTTATCAAAAAGAGATCCATTATCTAGGGCATATCATATCTGCAGATGCAGTAGATCCTGCCAAGATTAAGGCTATACTTGAATGGCCTGCTCCTAGAAATGTGAGCGAAGTTCGAAGTTTCATGGGATTGGCTGGTTACTACAGGAAATTTGTGGAGGGATTCTCCAAGATAGCTTCTCCGATTACATCCCTACAGAGAAAAGGGAAATGGTACAAGTGGACAGAGACATGTGAGAAAGATTTTCAGTTATTGAAACAGAAGCTCATGTTCGCTCCCATTTTAGTTGTACCTGACCCTAATGGATAGTTCACTGTGATTATAGATGCTTCAGGTGAGGGTTTGGGTGGTGTGCTGATGCAAGATGAAAGAGTAGTGGCTTATGAGTCTAGGAAACTGAAACAACATGAGGTTAATTATGCTCCACATGATTTAGAATTGGCTGCTATTGTACATTATTTACAGATGTGGAGGCACTACCTATTGGGTAAGCCTTTTGAGCTAAAGACAGACCATATGGGACTGAGATATATTTTCACTCAACCCAATATGAATTCCAGGCAAAGACGTTGGTTAGAGTTTTTGAGCGAATACGATTTTGGCATTGAATACATTAAGGGGAAAGAGAATAGAGTGGCATATGCTCTTAGCAGGCGAAGGCACATTTCTGCTATCTCTACCTCTAGGACACGCCTGAGAGAGAAGATGTTGCTTAATCTTCTAGGAGATGACCATTATGAGTTGGTCAAATCTGCTTTGCAGAATGATCCATTAGATTACCATTTTGACGGATATAGTTTTGAGGATGATGGTATTTTGAGATACCAGAATAGGATGTACATTCCCGACCATGCAGGGTTGAGGAAAGTGGTACTTGAGGAGATGCATTGCGCTCCATTTTCAGGGCATCTAGGGGTAAATAAGATGATTTCTGATTTGAGGCCATTATATTTTTGGCCAGGGCTTAAGCATGATGTGACAACTTACATAGCCCAGTGTTTGGAATGCCAGCGAGTCAAGGCTGAGCATGTCCATCCAACAGGATTACTATACCCACATGATATTCTAGAATATAAGTGGCAAGTTATCAGTATGGATTTCATACAGGGATTACCCATGACCAAACAGAGGCATGATGTCATTTTGGTTGTAGCTAATAAACTAACCAAGGTGGCTCATTTCATTCCAAGAAGCTTGAAAGATGGATCCTTGGCTTTGGCCAAGAAGTTTGTGCATGAGATTTTTTGTCTTCATGGTGCACTAGAGACTATTATATCTGATAGAGACACTGGGATGACATCAAGGTTCTAGACAACCTTGAATGCTTCCTTGGGTACATGTCTCAATTTTAGCACAGCCTACCATCCTCAGACGGATGGACAGATAGAAAGAGTGAATCAAGTGGTTGAGGATTTGCTCCGAATATACTGCATGGACCAGTAGTACAAGTGGGAAGAGTATCTTTCCTTGGTAGATTTTGCGTACAATAACTCTTACCATGCTTCTTTGGGTATGGCCCCATTTGAGGCACTTTATGGGCGTAAGTGTCGTGTTCCTATCAGTTGGGACAGAATCGAGGATAGGATTGTGATTGGTCCTGATATGTTATGAGAGATGGAAGAACAGATGGCTTTGATCCGAGCTAGGCTAAAGGAAGCCGCGGATCAACATAAGAGCTATGTAGACAAGAACCGCACTTTTAGACAGTTCCAAGCAGGAGACAAAGTGTTCTTGCGTGTGCGACCCCATAAGAGTTCCATATCCTTCGGCAAGGCTTCGAAGCTTGCACCGTGATATGTGGGACCCTTTGATGTTTTGGAAGTCATCAACCCAGTTGCTTACCGACTTGCTCTACCACCCGCTCTGGCCCAGATTCATAATGTTTTTCATGTTTCATTGTTGAAACCTTATCATCCAGATGCTTCACATATTTTGGATTGGCATGCCTTGCAGGTTCAGGAGCCGGGGGTAGTGCAGGTGGAGCCTACTTGGCTCGTTGATTATCATACTATCCGAGTGCACAATAGAGATGTTTTGCAGTACAAGGTCCAGTAGGACCAATTCTTTGTTGAGAGTGCTACATGGGAGGATGCAGAGGACGTGCACAGATCTTTTCCTCATTTCTTCTCATAGAATTTTTGTTATTTCACCATGATGTATATGTTTATGTGTGGTGTGTTTCTTCTAGTATATTTTGCCATGACATCGGGTCGATGTCTTCTCCTAGTTGGGAGGCATGTCACGACTCGACCTTTGTGACTCTATGTTTTCAGACTTGTCATGCAACCTTTGACTGTGGTTGACCTAGTCACTATGATTCGACTATGCCAGTTCTGTTATGTTCTAGATTAGACCTACTTGTCAATGCTTTATTATTGGTAAAGGCGACTTTAAGTAGGTTATGATGGTGATTATTTTTATGATGTTATGATATGATGCGTAATAGATGCTTTATCAATTATTATTATATGCATAAATATGGAATTATGATGTAATTTCATTAAAATGAGTTGATTTATGGATTATGAATTATAAATGAAATGTTTTGAAACTATTGATTTAATGTTAATTTGAGTACTGATATATGGTTTTGGCTTCGAGAGTGTTTGAGTGGATGCAAGAATGAAGACAGGGGTGTGGTTGAGGTAGAGGAGGCTAGCTATCTTCTTTGGTGGGTACAGAGGATCTGGGTCTGCACACACCACGTAGTTATTTTATAAATGAAAAGATGACATTGTTTTTAATGTTAAAATTTTTGGTCAAATGGAAAAGATACGATTTATATATATGTGTATGTGTAAATTGATTGTGAAAAATGGTACAGGATACTTTCAAACTATTTGCGATCAATGTTGTAAATTTTGGTTGGAAATTAGAAATCGTGGTGTGATTAAGTCATTAATATTTTAAAAAAAAAACAAATAATAATAATCATAATAATGAATAAATGAAGACCGGATCTGTTATCAACAAGAAAGAAAAAGAAGAAAACAGTTAGCGTAAAGGGAGGAGGATGGCGAGGAATTAATAGCAGACAGTTTTCTCAAGAACGGAGGGGAGGAGAGAGACGGATAGAGAAGGGAAGAGGAAAGGAGAACAGGAACTAGGAGAAAGAAAACAAGAACTCTGGAAGCCGGGAGGAGCTAGGCTAGTTGCCAATAGAACAAATTCACATTTCCAGGTTTTTCAATGAACCACTCTATTTTTTTTTTCTAATGAGCAACTCTCTCCTCTGTTAGTACATTTATCATTTCATATCTTCAAGATAATGCCTGCGAAATGTTACATCCTGAAAACTAAAATATAAAATAGCTTGTTTAGTATGATTAGACAACAGTGTTATTAAGTTATAGCCAAATCTGTGTTATTGGATTTTTTTTTTCTTGATTTGTATCTATGTCTATGAGCTATTGAAATGAAGTGTTTCAGAGTGATCATAAATGGCTTATGGTCTGGATTATTAATTTTGCTATTTAACCGCAGCCAGGAAAAATCAATTGGGTGTAAGTTGTTTAGTTAGCTTTCCTTCTACCACTCGTGTCGTGGTTTTCCTTGTCACATAGGTAGCCTGTTGTTACCACCAATCTGCGTTTTCTTGGCATGCAAATGAGCTATTGTCTCTTGCGGTGAAGACTAGTTAGTTTGTTAGATTACTTGAGTTTTGGTATTTTTTCCAATCCTCCCCGGGCTCGCAGCGACTCTACCATGTATGATTTGTTACTTCATATCATTGCCAGCTGATTCTTGCGGCAGCCTTAAGTGTATTCCTTAATTTGGAGGATTAAAAGTTTGTTTTTCTTCTTTTTCGTAGTTATATGGCTAGTTATCTTTTGTCTTTATCAGCAAATTTAGCTGTTGTTACTGGGTTACTGTTAGTTGTCTTTTAGAAATTCTTAAACCGCTCATACCTTGCTGGAAGGTGGTGTGCTCCAGCTATCGACTCATCTTCTTCTTTTAAAAGCATTTATGTTTTCCATTGCACAATAGAGTACAGTGTAGAATGGATTTTATCTTAGCGTGGGTTATTCTGTTTCCTATGTTTGTGCTCTAGTGAGAGCGGTGAGCATTACCCTCTCTCCCTTGAGCGTGAACTCTCAAGACATTCGCGTGGCCAGCAGCTGGGGACTCTTTAGTTTTTATCCCCTCCCACGATAGTGCATCTCTCCTCTTCCTTAGCGCAGTCAGGGTGGAACGTCTTACTCTCACCCACGCGTGCCATAGATTCTGGGCGTTAAGAGTTAATAAGACTTGGCGTATATACATATAGATATATTTTGTCTGCACCGCTAAGTCACTTGTGCTTATTCTCCGTGTTATGGGTGTGAACTACCTTGATTAGTAATTATCTCTTTGATTTTGTTGAATACTTCACAACTCTTATAATTATTATCAATCCTCAAATGGATGTCGCTTTGTTTTTTTTCTTTTTTTCTTTTACTATAAATAGTTGTTTTGAATTGCTAATATGGGGTTAAATCTGAGATGTATCAATTCTATAATTGGGTGTATGTTAACCATTCCCTATAACGAGTCCTATGCTATCATTCTGTAAGAACAACGGTATACTACCATTAGGACTTGAATGGTTATATGTAGGGATTAGAAGGTATGCTTAATGTTCAATCTGACTGGAATAACTGTACTAAATTTTTATGGGAGATCTTGCGGCATTTTGATTTATTTATAAGCTGTTACAACCTGCATGTTAGAAGACTAATTTGAATGTACGTGTTATCTGGAAGCCAAATGTTGTATTTACCACCCTCATGATTCAAATCAGCAGTAGGTATGATCTAAATTTTTGCAAATGTTTTAGTTCAATTATAGTTACGATGAGAACTATACGGATTGACATCTAGAGCTTTTCTTTAGCAAAATGTTTGATTCTTTGAGAAATTTTCTTCCATGCTAGTTGTGTTTTTGATGTGGTCTTATGGGAGGGTGCTGAATGTGGAAAACCAGAGGAGGGTAGAAATGATTGTAAACATCTGCCTGCCAGTAGAAACCTGGTGTAACTTGCTTTGGCCAAAGCGTATTACATATGTCTTTTCTTAATATGCTGGTTGTTTGAACCATCCCTCTGCCACATGCATGTTAGATCTATTGTTAGACATATGTGTTATTAGTATGTTCACGGCTGCACCAGATCCATCCGACTCTTCAACGCCGGTTGCTAGGCTTCTCAGGCAAGGGTCGGCGTGTTCTTCATGTCAGGAAGAACCCCGGGGGAGCTAACCACTCTGTTGTTGGGCGGATAAAAGTGCCTGAGCCACACTCTTGTCTCGTGATAGCAGATGGACGCGTGTCCGATGGCTAAGGAGACAAGTACTTACAGTTGGATAGAGGTCCAAGGTATATACTTGAGGTTGTTATTTCGTACTACTTTTCCTATTTGGTTTTCTTACCTATGATGCATCCATGTACTGAGATGGATTGATGTCTAGCATGCAGGCCGGCATCGGCTTGTTTATACAATATACTTAATAAAAATAAGCATTTATTGTACCTTGTAATTAATGAAGTATCGACGTGTAGGTCGGCTTCCCTTCGTAATATCATAACTTTTACATGGTCATGTGAGGTTTTGACTTACATCTTTATGATGACTTTATTGTTCAGATTATTTCTTGTGGTTATCTTGGTATATCGACATGAAGGTCGAAACGGTGTATCATATTCTTTCTTTATGAATATATAATATTTAAATTGAATTTGATTATTGTCGACCATGTTCTCTTGTCGACTTTTCTGCTTTTTGTGTTATTTATGTGATGTGGCATTTTTGGGGTAAATGCAGAATTTAAATGAGTCTTTACACTTCCACTTAGAATATAACTCAAACCAGATTACACAGTTAGTCTTATCGAATTTAACTCTGTTCAAGAGACCGACAAAAATAAAGGAAGATTTACAGATCTTTCAGTTGATATTCAAACTGTATATTGATTTTGAGTTATAACATTCAGGGAATTTAAGACAATGAAACATTCTATAAAATAGAATATCTGAAAGACTAATTGAAAACATATAACTTATAACCACAAATAAAAAGAAATGACACTTATGTTTATTGATGTTGAAAAATTGGTACATAAGAGTTCATAGTTGCAGTTGTTGAACAATTCTACCCCTATTGTAAATGTATCTGTAATGACTCACATTGGTCCTGGTATCCCATATTTATAAAATTTTAGGGATGCATACACGCTTCAGACCAATGCATCTGTTTAAAACTAAAACCTAATCCCTTAATCAACAACTGAAACATAATAAATAATTACAATAAAACATTAACCATCCGAGGGTTAATTAATAAATCAATTTCAATAAAGTTGTCTTGAAATGCTCCTCGTGAAATATTCCTTCATGTACCGCCATTGCACTTTCTCTTTGTCACTTGATTGATTGAACTCCGAGCACTCTGTATCCTTATTCTTCCAGGTGAAGAATGGCGGCAGCATATCCTTGTACTCAATTAACCTTTTTCTTGGGGTCCTTGTCCCGCACCTGTGGTTTGGAATGGTTAGGATCCTACCATACATACAGTACAGTCTAAATAAAATTTTGTTAGTGTGATAAATCATAATGAAATTAAACTTCTACCATACATATAGTAGAGTCTAAATGACTTCCACAATCTATAAACATAATTATTTTTTTAGTTCAATTGGATTAAAATTTATTTTGTTTCTTAATTCTATTATTTTGATGATGAATTACAGAATGTGATGCTTCAAATTGATTAAAAAATTGACATAAATTCAATTTTGTTTCTTAACTCTAGATTATTTTGATGATGAATTACAGAATGCGATCCTTCAAATTGATTATAAAATTTAACACAATCGAATTTTAGAAATTAATGTACTAAATAAATAGAATCCATTTTCCAAATTGAAATGCTAAAAACATACATAATAAACAATAACCCCGCCCCATCATCATTCTCACAAATTAGAGAATTCACACAGCTCAGTATCAAACAAGGACAACACCAACAAACCCATCTTCAAACTTGTGAACATTAGCTTAAATTTCCTAATTGTTCTTGTATTATGTCACAAGGTTGAAAGAGTAGCTTATTTATTTATAAAGAGGATATGATGATTCATTGAGGAATCTAATATTTTGAAAGCATGTTCATACTCTCAGCTATTTCTAGATTAGATTGTATATGTTTATTTGCATCATGATAAGTATATTCATACACAACAGGCCAGCTAATGGTGAGGTATAAAGTGAAACAGTGAGTGGCATACATAGCAGGTGAGGCAGTACATTCTTTACTTTTTTCATAACCCAAATTGCAGTTTTTCATCAAAGGCAAATGGAAACACATTTCAACATTTATGTGAAATGTGTAAGTGTTATGATGGAGAGGGCACTATTGAAAGCCATTATTTGTATCATCGGAGTTTGCAGTTTGATGGAATGCATATTATTTTATAATTCCAAATATTGAAGAGTGGAATGTGTCGACAAGAAACACCTGAATTTTTGCAATGATTTAAGGCTATGGCGATTCAATTATTGTTGGTGATATTTGATGTATTCATAATACAAGGACTGTGATTATATTGCTGATGCTTGTCACCTCCAAAACTAGCCGTTTGAACTAAAACTCCTCCACAAAATAACCTTGAATTTAATATTTTAAAATAGACTTCACAAAATTTATACTTTATAGCTTGAAAATGTGTGGATTTGATTAAACGTAAAGAAATTTCATCAATGTCTTAGATCCCCTTGCATGATCCATCATCATAAATATTATTGTTTTCATAAATATTTTCATTATTTTTATAAATATTAATTATTTGTTTGAATGAAAATTTTTTTTTTGCCAACCAAATGTAATATTTACTTACAATTGACATTTTCTTATCATCATTTATATCAATCTTTTAAAATAAAAGTATTTAATTACTAATTTAGAACTTAAAATATATGAAACTTAAATATAATGACCAAAATCTTAACAATTATGTTTAGTCAGTTTCTTACTATGGATTATTCGTATATTTTAAAAGTTTACTTGTATTTTAAAAAGATAATAAATAATTATATATAGAATATGATAATGGTTTGTCAATTTTCATGTAAGCATAAAACATGGTGTCCAGAAATCAAAATATAAGTATGGTGGTCGATCAAAATAAAATGCATTCTATTATTGGAACTAAATGGAATATTGTAAGGGCGTATATCATATTCGCATTTTTAATTAGGCTAGTTAAATTATGATCACAATCAGTCTAGATATACAAGTTGGGACAAAAACTAAATATTAGATGAATTATAGAAATTAAATTAAAACAAAATATTAAGTTTAATTGTAGAAGACTTGATCAAATGAATGCTCTAGAGTCTACCAAATAACTTTACATTGCTACATGATTTATATCCATGCTTGCAAATATGATCTCCATGTCTATAGAAGTGAATTAGCTCAAAAACCTTTACTCATGGGAAAGAATTGGTAGAAGTTTGACTAATGAAACATGCTCACTTCACTCTTTTAAGTTGCAATGAAGAATTGGTGGTGTATGCAAAAATCTTCTAGAGTTTTTTTTAAAATTATGAGGGTTGTGTTCTTATCAATCCAACCCCCACATTGAATCACTCGAAGAATTTGGAATAATGATCAAAGACAACAAGAAAGCTCAAGTATTTCCATGATTGAATGCTTACTAAAATCTTATCATTGAAAGGTTAAATCCTAATTGTATTTAAGATGAATGATGATGAGATTTATTCTTTACTCTATTATGAATACACTTGATAAAGGTGTTCAATTTTTTACTTTTTATCATAATTGATGAGTCATCTATTAGTAATTTTCAAAATTTCAAATTTTTCATCATTTCAAATTGTATTTTGATATTGCTGTAAAATAACGGGCCTTCGTCTAAGGGGTATATAGTTTTAAACATTCTATGGTCAAGTTCTTTTTAAAATTATGAGGGTTGTGTTCTTATCAATCCAACCCCACATAGAATAACTCAAAGAATTTGGAATAATGATCAAAGACAACAAGAAAGCTCAAGTACTTCCATGATTGAATGCTTACTAAAATCTTATCGTTGAAAGGTCAAATCCTAATTGTATTTAAGATGAATGATGATGAGATTTATTCTTTACTCTATTATGAATACACTTGATAAAGGTGTTCATTTTTTTACGTTTTATCATAATTGATGAGTAATCTATTAGTCATTTCCAAAATTTTAAATTTTTCATCACTTCAAATTGTATTTTGATATTGTTATAAAATGACTGTCCTTCCTCTAGGGTTATATATTTTTAAACATTCAATGGTCAAGTTATTTTTAAAATTATGAGGGTTGTATTTTTATCAATCCAACCCCTACATAGAATAACTCGAAGAGTTTGGAATAATGATCAAAGACAACAAGAAAGCTCAAGTACTTCCATGATTGAATGAGCTTACTAAAATCTTATCGTTGAAAGGTCAAATCCTAATTGTAATTAAGATGAATGATGATGAGATTTATTCTTTATTCTATTATGAATACACTTGATAAAGGTGTTCAATTTTTACTTTTTATCATAATTGATGAGTAATCTATTAGTCATTTTCAAAATTTTAAATTTGTCATCATTTCAAATTGTATTTTGATATTGTTATAAAATAGCAGTCCTTCCTCTAGGGGTATATAGTTTTAAACATTCTATGGTCAAGTTCTTTTTCATGTTAGTCCTTCCAATTTCAACCATCAATATCCATACTTGCTCAATATTTTCCCATTAATAGAATGCCTAGAACTAATAAAACCCTCTCCCATGAAAATTATCAAACATACATATTTCATAAAACATGATTTTATATTTTTTTATGAAATTTTTTATGTTGATCAATTGTGTTCTTATATCAATATGTGTCTTATATTGTTTTGTATAAACATTGATAATACACATCTAAGAAAAGCTAGGTGGGAAAAATACACACTAATTTGGAAGCAAGACTGGGCGTTAAATAACAAACCTAGAGAGAAAAAACAAGAAACAAGGCTACTAAGTGGCAAGAGCTAAAGAACTAGAAGGTAGAGAGTAATGTCACAATTCTTTGAATTTTGTCAAACACTAGAAAGGTCTTAGCACTCAAGAATATACTCCCAACAATTTATTACACCTTCATTTTCTTCTTCCACACAATGTTGAGCATCATACAATAGAGAATTGACAAAAAATAAATTAAAGAAATTTTCCAATACCCAACCATCTAAAAGAACCTGAATCATAAATCTTGGGTTGAAGAGGTTCAAACCAACTATGAGTAGAATGATCTATGACTCTTATCAGAGGAGGCTAGGAGGAATGTGACTAAGACTCATACACACCACAATCATTCAAACTTAGTCCACAAGAATAGGATTGATTCCTACTAGAGGGTAGAGTTGGCGGGAATTTAACAACTATACACGGTCTGTTACCTTAATGATTCAAAAGAACTTGTATGTGTGTCACTTCAATTGTAATTTTATTAGATTGCATAGGAAAATCTATGCGAGGATGTTAAGCACAAATTATATAGCCTTAGTATAAAGAGAGAATAATGCCAAGAAAATATGGTAGAGTTTATGCTAAAAATAATGTGACCATGAAAACATATCAAATATAAGTTAACTTATAAATAATTCTAGGTCAATCTCATAACAATTTGTAGGCCATGAAAAAGGCTCAAACCTAAAAGGCTCGAAGAAGTCATAACTCTTATTTGAGATAACCTAAGATCTAAGACAAACTAGCAAGGTGCTTAAGGGTTCTCTATTCTCCACAAAATGGACAAAGAGGATTGACAATGCCAAATTGGGTTACCAAGCAAAGAGATCAAGTTTCAGCTCAAGGGTACCCAACCAAACAATTTGAAATATATGTTGCCAATTGCCTAAAGAAAACTAATGAAGCCATATATGCTTTAACTTTCAAACTATGTGGAAGTGTGAAGAAAGCCAAGCATATTGATCCTACAATTTGAGAATGTGAAATGGTGTATCTTGACACCATTTCCATTCTTTCCCCTAAGATTTAAAACTTCTCACCCTAATTTTATGAATCATATGGAGAAACTAAATCATTAATAGTCTACAAATACTCTAAATATTACTTAGAAAGCATGTACAATTTAGAAAGAAAATTCAAGGAGTGGTGAAACAACCTAGCAATCTTAGAAAAAATGTCATAAGAGTAATGGAAGAATTTCAAAACGCCAAGCCATATATGTTAGCAAAGATTTAATCCTAATAAAAAATAATAGGAAATCACCAAATAGATTGTAGTTTTAATAAATAGACATTTGTACTTATTTTAGTATACATATAATATAACTTGATAACTTTTTTACTTTTTCATTTATTTATGTTATATAGGTATTTAGATTATAAAACTATAATAAAACAAATTCATTTCATAATTAATCTTAGAAAAAAGATCAAAAACAATATTGATACCTTTGTGAAAGAATTCCAAAGTCAAAGATTTGATCCTAATATAAAATAATAAGAGATCATCAAATAGATTGTTGTTTTAATAAATATATTTTTGTGAAATCTTTATAAAAACCACGACTTGATATGTTGGATTAGTTAGTGAAAAGTGACAAGGTTCTCTAATACTCTTTCTCTGGTGGGCAGCCCGACAGCCTGTCCACTTTATTTTGTATCTTTCTTATGTTTGAATAAAGTTTTACCCCTCTTTTAGTTAAAATATTTCATATATTCATATTATATATATCTAAATAAATTCTTCTCAAAGATTAAAATTAAACTAAATCCACTAAATTTATGGGAAAGGCCACAAAACTCTTAAGCTCTTTTATAGAATCTGATCAAAGAATGTTTATTTTCACACTATATTTTTCATTTCTATGATTAATTATATACGAATTCAATTAATAGAATATAGAATAAACTAATTTATAATTAAATTCAATTAATTATAAACCAACCCAACAAATATATGGGAGAGGCCACAAAACTCTTAAGCCTTTTTGTAGAAACTGGTTAAAGAATGTTCACTTTCACACGATATTTTTCATTTCTGTTGTGATTAATTATAGGCAAATTCAATTAATAGTAGAATATAGGATATGAACATTAAAAAATTCCATTCATTCAAATACCATTAAAGATGGACATTTTTAATAATTGTATGTGCATGACAATCCACTCACACCCACACATGCAGAGTGATATCATACTCTAATAATAATAACTTCACTTTCCTATCATTAATTATCATCATTCATCCCACTGGACTTCATTGTAATTTGAGATTTTGAGAATGGCAAACAATCACAATCAAATAAAACTTCTATATTGCACTAATACAGCAGAGAGTAAATTATTTGCATTGAAATTATAGCTCCTGTCAACATTTCTCCAAGCAAAGACAAGCATAATGTTATCTCATTATCTCAGATCTCAGTTCAGCCCCAAGGAGCAACAGAGCATTCAACAGGCTGTGTGGAGAAGCGAGATTTGTCAGAGCAGTAATCATAGACCATGTACTTGCTTCTCACCCACCTGTAATCTTCCTTCTGCTTCTCATTCAAACTCCATGCAACTGGCTCGTCCCACCATTTCTCACTACTGGTGGCAACACAGGCAGGAAATGAATCCTCCCATTTGCAGCCCAGATCATGGAATTTCTTGTAAGAAGAAACAAAAGGAGCTTCTGCCCAGTTTGTTTTCTCCAATCCACCTCTGGTAGCCCAGTCATCTGCATTCCAAATGCTTGAAAACATGTACATCCCCTGCTCCCTTGGAAATACATGGGTTGTAGCCTTGGTGTGCCTGTGTACTCTCACTGGAATCTGGTCCACAAAAAACCTGCAAAACCTTAAACAATTTTAGACATGAAGTGGCATTGAAATCATTAAAAGATCAAATTAAAGACACTAAGTTTCTATAGTCTATGTTAATGAATATTGAAAGTTGTAAGTTGTGTACATTTTTATGATCCATCATCAGAATAGTGAAACTTAAAAAAGACCAAAAACTGAAAGAATGTCAGACATACACTATCTGATGAGAGTTCCAGAGGATGGAGTAGGTGTGAAACTCCTGAGTGGGATCAAACCAGAGAATATGCCTCTGTTCTCTCCCACCCACACCTTTGGCATAGATGTTGGTCTGCAGAGCATATGGCTGTCCACTTCTATTGCCCAGGAACTCAAAGTCCAGCTCATCGCTATTCATGTCATTGTTAGAAGACATCTGTACACAGAACAGAGCATACCCATATCATATCCAGTGTCAAACAATTAGTTTTTCACAATTTATAATATTGAAATAATTAGTTTTTGGATTCGATTAGGTCAAATTTATTGTTAACTTCCTATCATTTTGATGATGGATCACATCTGTAACATTTAGACAAAATAAATTTAACACAATCGAATCCAGAAACTAATCTACATAGACAATAGAAACAATCAGTTAAGAGCTTTTTCCAAATTGGAAAGCTAAAAACCTACATAATAAGCAGTAACCACTCCTGCAGAGTCCCCTGGCACAAGCTTTAGCTTCATGCTGAACCATCCAAACCTGTACTTGTGTTTGGACTGGAACCCAGATCCTGCACACAAATATATTTTCAGTCCTTAAAAAACCTTGGTGATTCAGCCTCAAACAAGATTGTTTACACACATGAATTGTACTAAATTACCTGATATCTGATCAAGAGTGAGGTGCCATACATGACCATTTTCAGAGGTCTTAACATGGTCCTCTGCCCACGTTACATCAAAATTGTCCTCAAACTTCTTATCATCATTCTGACAAATCACAGAGCTCACACAGCTCAGAACTAACAAGCCCAGCACCACCAAACCCATCTTCATGCTTGTGAACATTAGGTTAAATTTCCTAATTGTTCTTGTGCTGTGTCACAAGAGTGGAAAATGTGGGCTATTTATAACACAAGATAATGATCCACCGCTCCCATTAGCAGGTAAATTCATGGGGAATGCAACGTTTTTAAGGCGTATATACAATGTATATACATACACAGTGAGTTAAAAAAGAGAATCAGGCAGTGGTTGACAGAGCATGGGCAACAGTCCTTTTTATTTTTTGGGGTTTACTTTGGCATACTCCAAATTGCGTTTATTCACCAATCTTCATGGGATTCGTAACAAAGGGGAAAAAGTAAATGCAGACACATTTTCCATATTTCAATATATCTGTAAAAAGGGTAAAAAGTAAATGCAGACACATTTTCCATATTTCAATATATCTGTAAAATGGCAAGATTCATGATGGAGAGGGCCCCCGTCCTGCTTCACCAGTGAAAGCCATAATTTGCATCCTCGGAGTTTGCAATTTGATTGAATGCATATTACTTTATAATCCCAAATATTTGCTCTAGCTGATCTCAATAAGGAACACAATTTTTTTTGCAATGATTTTGAGGCCATGTCGATTCAATTATTGGTTATGTTTCATATTAAACATTGGCCTAAGATTCCTAATGACCAGCTAAGTGTGGTCTGTGACACAGCTGGCCTGATACAAGGACAATGATTGATGTCCCTAAATGCTTGATGCCTCTAAATACTAGCCGTTAGAATTTGAATTCCTCCACGGGATAAACCGTAAATGATTTTTATTTATTTTTTAAATTACATTGTCTTTTGTTTTAATTTGAATTGCTCTTGAACCAAGTGAAAGTGATATGGTGCGTCTCTTATGTTATTTGAAAAGAATCAAGCAGATGGAAGAAAGTAGATGGCCTAATGTTATCTTTAATGATTTATTGTACAAAAGAAAATAGACTTGGATGTGGAGAAACAATAAATGGATGAGATAAAATACATACTTGAATATATGCCCCACGACTAGGAAAAAGATAAAGGCTTTTATGGATAAGTTCTACAAGTGTATTTGGAAGAAAGGGCTAGGGAAAAAGAAGAATTGTTATATCAATGAGTTCAATCACATTGTTGACCATCGTCAAAAAGCGTGCATAAGGGCCAATATTTCATTGAGAGCTAAACTTATTATTGTTTAGTTAAGAACTAACACTCATCAACTTCATTGTAAAATCGGGTGTTTGAAAAGGCCAACCAAAGCTTGGGAAAAAGGACTATTTTTTGCTCTTCTGGGAACGTGGAAATAGATGCATTTCACTTTAGAGTGTGATGACTTCAAGGACAAAAGGGACTAATATGTGCATATCTTGAGAGTCGACTCCTAGTATAATTTATTCAATGAGGGGACTATTGAGAAGTTAAGGCACTCGTCATTATCTTGCCTAGGAAAAGGATGGAATTGCAAAAGTCAGATTGATCAAGCAACATTCTCATGGGCTATGTTTACTATCTCATAGGGTATGTTTAGCCTCATGGATGTTAAAATTATTATTCTTCTTCGTGGAAAAGCTCAGAAATCACCATTTTCTTATTAATGACTATATAATGTTTTTAAGAGAACATGATATTATTAAGATCGATATATTGGAGTTTAAAATATATTGAAACTTAAATTTAATGGTGAAAGATTAACAAGTAGTAGAGGTATGAGTGATTTCAGAGTAATGAGTGATTTTATAGTGATTAGTGATTGATGATTGATAGATATTGTATCATGGGTGATTCATATGATATAGGAGTAATGTTTTTAATATTTGATTTAGACATACAATTTGAATGTATTGGTTAGAAATGACATATAATAGTTAATTTGATGGATTGTTGAGGATCCGTGATAAATTTTTAGTTTGAAATATCTAGGATCATTTACGCAAAGCATGGAATTGAAATAAGTCAAATCTATTGGTGCAAAATGAATCTAGCAAAGGAATAAATAATCTAATAGTCGATGAATGTAACATGTGCCTTACACTTAAGTAAACTTAAGTAACATATCCTATATGTATCCTGAGTAAACTTAAGTAATATGTTGTAGGTGATGAAATGACTAGGTAAAACACCCCTTTCACACCAACAAATTGTATGGAATTGGTGCAAATCCACTTTTAAATTTGAAGCTCAAAAATTTAGATGTAACTTCCATGCTTACAAATATAACTTGATTTAATTCACACTTATAGAAATAACAAGAATGAAACATATCGAACAAAAAACCTAAAATAGAAAATAAATTTAAAAAATGACTTCTTAAAAATAAACTTATGAAATTATAATATATTGATAATCTCTTCATAAAATGTCTCCTTTTAGGCAATAATCATTACATTATTTTACGCATTAATCATTAGACTAAGGATAAACACAATAAAATAAACTCTTTTTTTTTTTAAATTGAATATTTTTTTTTCATAATAGAAATCAAATACTATCCAATCAAAAATATTTTATCTAAATCGAAGAAAGACATTACTTTTCGTATGAAAAGTAAATTTGAAACTTTAGTAAGCCCTTTAATAAAGAATTGTTCATTATTATCCATCAATCATTTTTAAAAGTTGATTGCACATTTTCATTTTATATGTGATATTAACACATGGGGAGGTAAAGATGTCACTTTTAAATAAGAATTTTCATAGGCTTGAGAACTTATGGCGACCCTATCTTTCTTCTTCGTATATGTAGGGTCTTCCTCCCTTTAAAATTGGTTACACTTTTTTTCACTTCATTAATTAGATCATGTGTGGGAAAAAACAAGTGGCACTAGAAAAAAAGATATTGTCCCCCTTTTTATAATAGTGAATTATTCTAATCAATGAATTAGTTCTAATTTAAATGTTTGGAGGATTTTGTATTTTTTCTATTTGAAACAAAAAAATTTGTATTTTTTCTATTTGAAACAAAATTTTAATTGAGGCATGTTTTCCATTCGATTCTCCAGTCCAATGTGTTACATTTTAAGAATTTTTGGAATTGCTATGTGATATTGAAATGAAAAATAAGATTGATTTGTTTTAATTTTTAATTTTTATTTTATAAAAGTGGTAGTCATGAATTTTATTAAAATAAAATGAAGTTTTTACAGTTGTCTAGTTCATGCGGGCATACTGACAGGAAAGAACCAGGAAAAAAACCCCTAGTTGTAACCCGTGAAACAAAATATGAATCCTAAAAGAAGCTAGCCCCTCCCCCTCCCTCCCCCCCTCTCCACCCACCCAAAAAACCCACCCGAGATATCAAAAACTATATCGAATCAAAACCCACCCAACCCATATACATCCAAAAGTAGATACCCACGGGAGAAAATGGATGAAGAAGAGTGGACATACGGAGAAGGAGATATCCTTGATGTCGAGGACATATCCAGTCGCCTAGCATCCATCAATACCACAGATGAAGAAGCTGATGTTGTGGCCACGTCCATGCAACCCAGAGTGTCCACGAGCAATGGTAATAGGTCCATAGGTGCATGAACTGCAATACATAAAGGAGGCATTGGAAGAATGTCATCTCTGATAGATCCATCTCGAAGCACAATAATGGTATGAATAACCAGGAAGTCTGGCAATAAAGGTTTAGAGACAAAAGGATCTGCAACACCAATCAGTCGGGCATACACCAGTACTATATAATCAAGTCCACCATCCCGCAAAGCATTCTATTTGATATTGAAACGAAAAAATAAGGTTTTCTCAAAGTTAATGTGGGTTATAAAAATAAAGATAAATTAATTTAGTTAACTAATGGTAATTGTTGATTGATAATTTAGATAAATGTATTTATTATTGTAGACGTCCAAAAATATTAATATCATTATTAATACTAATTTCCCTTTTTCTAATGTATTTTATTTAAATACATTTGTCTCACAAAATCCCCTTTTTAATAAATTTATATTTATTAAATTTCCTCCATATCCCTAATTCTTCTAAACTATGATTTATTCAAATCTAATTTGAATTATAATCTAAACCCTAGCTAGAAACCTATTAATCTAATCTAGAGACCTACCCTAAGTCTACCCTATTCCTACTCTACTCCCATCACCTCACTTCCTAAGCATACTTCCCTACCTAATCACCCTCTGATCATAATTAAAGAGGTGATTCCTAACCCTTTTAAGGCTAATGGAATCCTCACCCATGTGTGAGAATTCTCTCCAAAATGGGCACCCATTCCTCTTTAAGGCTATTTACTCCTTTGTCCCCCACTTGGAATTCTTGAGCCACTCAATATTTATTGCTATATTTGGGTGCAAGCACAAAGTTGAGTGCCAATTTCGCGGAAGTCCGTGGCCAAAAAAAATTGGCAGACAGAAATGGGCACCCGTTTTTTAAAAAATGGGTGCCCGTTATGGTTCGGGTGCCCGAGCCGTGAATATAAAACGGGTGCCCGTTTCAAAAATGGGTGCTCGTTTTGGTTCGGGTGCCCATAGCAAAATGGGCACCCATTTTTAAGAAACGGATGCCCGTTTTTAAGAAACGGGTGCCCGTTTTTTAAGAAACGGGTGCCCGCTTTCTAAGAAACGGGTGCCCGTTTTTTAAAAAACGGGTGCCCATTTTCTAAAAGTATTTAAAATTTGTTTTAAACCGTTTTGCAAATCATTTTCACAATTTGCAAAATGGGATTACGTTTTTATCTGGATGGGTACCCGTTTTTGAGAGCTACCACCGACCCCCTTGCTGCCATTTTTCCTACTACAGGTACGTATTATTGTTTTTTATTAATTTTTTATTAAAAATATTTATTATTATTATTTTTAATTAGTTTAATGTTAAAAATTGTATATTGTGTTTAATGTTTACATTTTTTTTAAATAGTATAATTAAAATAAATTGTTATATAAAGTTTTAAATTTTGATTTGTAAATTAGTTTAGAAAACTTCTTTTTAATCCTAGGTAGAAAACTAAAACCTAAACCAAACGACAACTTAAACAAGAAACCCTAGGTAGAAAACTAAAACCTAAACCTAACGATAACTGAAATAAGAAACCCTAGGTAGAAAACTAAAACCTAAACCTAACGACAACTGAAACAAGAAACCCTAGGTAGAAAACTAAAACCTAAACACAACTGAAACAAGATTGTAAACCCTAGGTTGAAA
>MU225851.1:3526397-3543446 GCA_018584345.1 Thuja plicata
AAACCCAAATTCTTTATTATAAAAAAAATGTCTAAACAATCTACTCGCGTATGTCCTAATCTGTCTCCATGAAACCAAACCATCTAGATTGTCTAGCACATCATTTTTAATTTGAAATTGTTCATTCATTTCATTATCATCCAAAGGGGTTTCTTTCTCAATTGCTGTTTGTATGTCTACATCCACATTGTTGATCTCAGAATTTATCGTTTGATTGTCAATTTCAATTGGGGTTTGAATTTCACTTTCAATTGGTGTTTGATTTTTAGATTGTTTATCATTATGATTAAAATTACTAATTTGTGGTGTTTTATGTGCAATATAATCTGTTACTCTATTTTCTGGAATAAAATCTAAATGATTTAAAGAGTAACCCGCAAATACAAAAAGATCAAGTTCTTTATCACAATAAGTTTTATTTGGCTGTGAAGACATACCTGTATCCAACACTTGATTAGTAAATGCACTTGAATTTGCTCTTATTGTATTTTCTTCTTCAACCTCTGCATCCATCATGGTGTCTTCATTGTTCTCATCTTCTGAATCGATTGTTGAACTCGATGCTCCCAAATTATCAAGGTTTCGAATTCTTGCTGTTCTTTCTCGTTGTCGTTTTGTCTCTTTCTCTCTATTTGCTGCAATCTCATCAGCTGTCAGAACCTTTCTTTGCCTCTTTCTGTGTTTGTTTGATCCCATGTTTGCACCAAATTTTGAATTCAAATGAATCCCTTCTTGTCAGATCAAAAACAAGACAAGAAAAGAGAATGTTCTTTCAAAATATTCTTTCTGTAATACAGATATGTCATACAAATGATTGAATAATCATTAATCATTGAGAGCAGGCCCACAAAACTATTTTTTGTCTCCAACGGATCTTTCAGAAACGGGCACCCGTTATTTAAATGAAACGGGTGCCCGTTTCGATTTCAACGGTTCAAAAAAAAATGGGCACCCATTTTTTAAATTTTAAATAACGGGTGCCCGTTTCTAAAAAATAGGAGTGGGGACTGTACCTCTGCCTTGGTTTTTGGTTTGGGACAAGCTCGGTCCCACCAAGCTTGTGCTTGGCCTTGCAAAAAAATGACTAAGGCATTTAAAAATCAAATTTGTGCCTTGTCATAATTTTTCGGAGGTCAACCCGAATAAAATTTTAGACAAAACGAAAACCCATTTTAGTTCATATTGTACAGATTATAAAAATATAATTTTAATAATGATATGACAAATTTTAGTATTTTTCCAATAATTATTACCTCAAATCCAACCTAAAGTTGAAATAGTAAGGTTAACTAAAATTTTAATAACTTTTTAGATTTTCAGTTTTTGAAAAAATGAATTATATGTGACCAATCTACATAGAATTTCCTTCAAGATAAAAAAAATAAAATCCAAAAAAAGTGAAATTTTCATCAAATTATGGTGGCCGTACACCAGAGGTTTTAAAAATGTACTTTATACTCAATTAAAAATGAATAAAAAAAAATATTCAATTAAAAAAAAATCAAAAATATTCTGACCAATCTTTGATGTGTTAGCTACCTTTCCCCAAAAGGATTAAGAAAAATTCATTTATTTACTTCAAAATAGGGTGGTCGTACACGTGTGTGGTATGGTCCTGAAACTGAAATTTTAAAAAGGGGTTTTTAAACATTCCTACTAAAATATATTTTTTACCATGTGGGTATTAAAAAAAATTACATATTTGAAAACTAGACTCCGAGCACTACATTGTCTATTAGTGAATTTTTCTGAGATTCAATCTCTAAGTGCCTCAAATTTTGACATCAATTGACAGAAAATTTGAAAAACAAGAAAAACACTTCCACTTTTTGCCCAAAAAGTGGACTCAACTTCTTGCTGGCACCCATTTAACTTCAAATTAGCCATCCCTTCAAGATTATGTGTCCCTTATGTGGCTCTTATGTGGATGCCACATAGATGCCACCTCATTCAACCCCTCCTCTTCTATCCCAAAAATCTATAAATAGAGGTCTTCTCCTCTTGCATTTGCATCTCTCATATTTGCATTGTTATCATGCTAACATAGCTCTAGACTTCATATTTGATTTTATATGCTCTTAGTTTCTTGCTTAAATCATATAGATATCACATGCTAGGATAATGGATAATGAATCATAGCTTCAATCTTGCATATTTTGCATATCATTTCCATAGCTAGTTTAGGTCATATTTTGAAGAATTTGAGATTAGTTCCTCATACTAGCTCTTGAATTGTTTCATTATTTCCAATCTTGCATTGCATTGGGGATCTATCTCATTTGTGTTTGAGAGAGCACATGAACAATCCATCAAAAGGAGAAAATCAAATAAGTAGAATAGGGTGCAATTTACTTGTTTTTAGCTCAATCTGATGTTATGATGAGGTCTTGTGGGTTTCTTTGTTCATTCTATGAATTATATGTGCTAACCCACTAACTTTTCATGTTTGAGCTTGCTCCCAACAGATTAAAGAGTTCCTCGTACACATTCTGGCACGCCCAGTGGGATCCACGTCCATAAACTCCATCTAATTTTCTTGTCTTCTTTCAATTTCGTCAAACACGCAGATCGGCATATGTAATTTACGCAAAGGTGTCTACACAAATGACGGTTCTCTCTGAACCATCATTCGGCGTCTGCGCTAAACCAGCGTCTGCACCCTACATCGGCGTCTCTGCCTGACACTGTTTATTTGAGATTTTCCAAACATAGTTTTTCATTTTTTAAGATTTATTATCTTTCCCACTGCTTTTTGGTATTTAAGCATTCTATTTTTTAGCAAAGTTCAATCTTACAAGCAGTCATAATGACAAAACTTTATTAAAGGAACAAGATCTTGATAAATCATTAAAGAACACTAGCTTTTAAATATTTGGATAATCTTTAAATGGCTAAATCTGATCAATTTGAAGACTAAGAAAGAAGGACAAATAACTTTGTTTACTATTTTTGCTGTGTTTTTTGACCTTACAGATACATCACCGTCGACGCAAATGCGGGTTCCTATTTCGACGTCTATGCAAACGCCAGTTTAGAAAAATCATTGATCGATGTCTGCGTTGCACAAATCGGTGTCTCCGCCTGGTATAACAATTTCTTGATTTTCTATGTTTTTTGGCATATTTCTTGCATTCTGTCATTTTTAGAACTAAAACACAGAACCAGTGTCTGCGCTCTGACAGACTTTTATCGATCATTTTGCTAACAAATTTTGAGTGGTTTTGTGATAACGCTTGTCAAAGGCTAAAATTTTGAAACTACTAACCAATTGTCTTGTAGCACCGCTAGTCAAAGAAATCAATTCAAAAACTACTCACATTTTTCTTGCAGGTTGCCTCAAATCAACACCAACCAAATGATCATGTTTGCTATAATCTTTTTTAGGCACCTAGAATAATTAGGAAGATCATTTTGTCTAATCCAAAGCAAGTGTTAGGGGATTTTGCTCTCTTCCCTTTTGGGAAGATAAAAAACCTAGACGTATTTTCTTTGTGTTAAACAAATAAATCTTTGGGGAACAAACAAACTTGTCTTTCGTGTTTATGGAGAAAATGATACTGGATAAGAGAGTATGCTCTTTTCCCCTTGTGGGAAAATCAGAAATCCAGACTCCTTTTTATCGCCAATCCAATTTTCTTTAACAAGTTAATCCTTTAGATGGACCTGCTGGTTGAGGGAAAAATCTCCCGGGAATGACCCACATGAGAACGAGGTGTAAGCCACACGACTCTAACTCACGTTAATCAAATTTACTCCTTGGGTTTAAAGCCTCGGGAGTCGATTTGAATTTGAGCTTATACTCAGCTCTCATCTAACTTAAGTGCAGCCTTACAGTCTCAATCACGTTTACGTGACCACTTTGTCAAGACACTCTATGGGGCTATACACCTGAGTCGTGCTTGCACAGACATAGAGGATACAGTCGAACGGAGACCCTTACTAGACACTCTAAGCATAGAAGCTACCTGATTCACCTGTGAATGGTGATTTATTATAGTGCAAGGGGAGGGAAGAATCTCCCCCCAAGATTCCCATCATATGTGTCCCGAGGTATTATGTTGTGAAAGAAATCTTCGTAGCATGGAAACAATACCTGGAAAAAGGCAAAAATACGGGCTCCCTTTCGGGGGTGACACTGTTGTGTGAACTAAAGGACTACCAAGCAATGGGCCTATAATATTTCATGCAAAGCCAACTCCTTAGGTAGACTTGTGCTTGAAGTGTTTGAAGAACATTGATGAATCCAAAACACGAACGAAATACCCAACAAACAAAATTTGTCACTGGTTTGTGTCCTTCAAGTTTGCTTTGTCCCTTGTCGGATTATTTTCAAACCCATGCATGTTATTTTCTGATTTTATTGTGTTGAAATTGGTTCTTGTCATGGAACAAACCTATTGAAAATCAGAAAGAGATCAAGCCTTTGCTAGATCATCAAAACAACGTCCTTTTTCAGACTATCGTAAGCTTAAAAAATTTGCCAACATCCTCAAAGTTTGACCTTTCATGAGATATGTCCTAAGAACTCCAATTGCTCATCCGAAATCAAAACCTTTCGCTATAGGACATGACTGATTCCAAGAAGCATAAGAAGGTGAAAACTCCATTGCCTCCCATGCACAGAGAACAGAAGAATACAACCCGAGAGGCTACCAAGTACCAATACAGTTGATTCCTTCAAGCAAGAAACTCATAAAGGAGAACAATTCAACAAAGTGATATACAACAACAAGGTTTCTCTCTTCATGGGCAAATATCATCTAAATTTTTCTTTTGTCAGATTTGAACAATATGACTAGCTGGTCTCCAACAACAAACACACATCCTTCCTCTTCTTAAGCTCACTTAGCCTGCATTTCTAGGACCTCCCTTAGGTTGTCATCTTTAGAAGCACATCACACACTCATCCTAGCATCATCCTAATTATCATCCAAGGCATCCCTAATCACATCCCTCACTTGGTATTTCATCCCCTTTGAGTTTCTTAGAACCTACATCTTAATCAAAACCCCATCCTTGATTGTCCTTAAACTAGGCATTGTTTAGGATAATCCCCTTTGCCTTTGCAACCTCATCACCTTGATCAAAAGGCTGGTTCACATTGATAGAGAATCTTGTCCGCCAAAGACCACAAGTCTGTCTTAGGTAGGCAATCACATCCATTTGATCTTACACTAGGGAAAGAAACCCTTAGTTCTTGTATATACCAAGTTATCCTTAATCCATAGGAGCATACTCATTATCCTAGATGCATCCTAGTCCTAGCACCATAATCCTTAGCTTCCTAGGTACATCCTTGCATTACATCTTGCATCTTATATTCCCTTAAGGTAGTCATTTCATGCCACCTATTACATGAACCACTAAGAAGAGGAAGAACATGGACCTTAATCTTGCCACTAGTTCATCTAAGCTTGCGAGTGACCACACTAACGTCGTGGTTACCAATGTCCCTCAACCCAATGAACAAATTGAGCATATCTGGTAGATACTAATGAGACTCCCACCATGAGTACTATAGAGACATTTATCAATCATCTAGGGCATGTCCACATGGTGAATGCCATGAGTGGACGTAACATCAATCAGGTACTCTTGGACATTCAGCAACAAGGACTTCAACTCCCACCTTAGATTATACCCACACTTGTCACACAACCTATGGCACTTCCAAGGGAACATCCTCATCCCACTAGAAATGAAGTTTTTGATCCACTTCAGTGAGCCCTATAGGTGGGAACTCTTATCGCAGAAGTAGTCCAACCTTCCAGCCCACCCTCCATCATGCACATGACACCTTCATCTACCTTAGGAGCCCCGCCTCTTGATCCAACATCAGCATCACAAGAAATACCCCCTATCACTATGCAAGCACCTCGTCAGTTCACAGTCGCTCTGCTTTTACAAACATTCCCAACATTTGTAGCACAATTTCCACCACCACCAGTCAACACTTAGCAAACCACCATTCCACCTATCCCCACTTGGCCTATTCAAAATATGCCACCTAGTTTGCAACATCAAAGCACCCAAATCTCCATGCATGTTCCACCTTTCTCTTCCACTGCGTACTCATAGCAGGAAACACACTTCATCACATGCATGCCACCTACCAACACTTATAACCAACCCTTATTTCCGCAAGGGTCCACCTTCCCTGCTCCACTAGCAACGCAAACACAATGTATGCCAACAGTTCTGCCTCAAACACAAATCAACCCAAATCTTCCCATGTCACAAACATCTACCAATCCCTTCACCATACACCAAATTCCCATCCAACCTATCCAACAACAACAACCTATCCAATAGTAGCAACCAATTCAGCAGCAACAACCAATCCAATAGCAACCAATCCAACAGCAGCAACAATCTATCTAGCAACCATCCCAACAACAATAACCGCAATAGAAAATTACCAACCCATTCACATCCCAAGCAGAAATCAACCCCTTCGCAATTGCACAACCCATCATCCAAACTACCCAGCAGCCGCAACCACAAATGCAGGGGGAAAATCCTTTCATGGCACAATCACTGCAACAGTTTGCTAATCCTTTCATTCAACCCATGCAACAACAACAAACTCATTCCGTCAACTATCTAGCTATGCCATCTTCCACTGCGTCACAAACCATTCCACCACCATAGCAATTTAGTGTTCCCAGTAACACTAATTACCTTGCTACAACCACTGGGGGCATTTCAGTGTAAAACACCTATCCTCCACCCTATGCTAGTGCACAACAAGCTCAACCCACTTATCCAACGCCTCAGCAAATACAAGCATACTTACAACAGTTGCAACAACCCTATCAAGTGCCACCACCTCCTCCACTGCAATATTCCCCTTCGTTGCAGCTCCCACCACAACATCCCATATACGCTGACCAACAACCATCATATCAAACACCACAATATCCCCCACAAATCCCCTATATTCTCCATTTGATCCATATCAGATTCAGGGAACCAATGCAATCGGGGTTAATAATCCTCCCCCACAAATCAATCATGAATGGGAGGAAATGAAGAACACTCTCAAAGAGCTAAAAGTAGGGACTGAGGCTAAAAAATTTAAGTTTGAAGAGGTGTGTCCTTACCTGTTTGATCAATCTATCATTGCCATACCCTTCCCCAAGAACTTTGAGACACCCAAATTTGATAAATATCGGGGGAAGGAAGATCCTGTGAGCCACGTGAAAGAATTCTACTTGGCATGTCAAGAAGTGGCCTATAGCGATAATTTCCTCATGAGACTATTTCCCAAGAGGTTAGGAGGAACCACTCTCAAGTGGTTCTACAAAATCCCCTACGACACAGTCTCTACTTTCATTGAATTATCTGAAAAGTTTGTGGCCCAATACGCACATAACGTCGAAAATGAACTCTCACTCCTTGATCTATGAAATTCCAAACAAAAGGGAGGAGAGAGCCTGGCTGATTACCTTCAGCACTGGCAAGGGCTTAGTACAAGATTTTCCTATCAACCTTCCATGGCCTTTGAGCATTTGGGGATTTGATCTTATTGGAAAAATTTCACAAGCTTCTTCTCAAGGACATATGTTCATTCTCACAACTATAGATTACTTTAAAAAGTAGGTAGAGGCTATTCCTCTCTGCTCTACTACTGTGAATGTTATTTGTGATTTTATTCTTAATCATATTATAGCACAATTTGGTATCCCTTCAACGATAGTTTTGGATAATGGTACTTCCTTTAAAAATAAAGAAGTCACAAAATTCTTGGAGAAATATCATATTCAACATAGATTTTCTACTCCCTACTATCCTCAATCTAATGGTCAAGTAGAAGCATCGAACAAAGTTATTGAACAAATCCTAAGGAAAACAGTTAATAAACATGCAAAATATTGGCAAACTCAACTCACTTATGCTTTATGGGCTTATAGGACTAGTGTCCGCACTACTACAGGTACTTCTCCTTATAATCTTGTTTATGGTACTGATGCTATTTTGCCATTAGAATTAGAAATACCTTCTTTACGTGTTTCATTTCATGGGATAATTGATAAAGATACCTTCCGAGAACAACAATTACAAGAATTAGAAATGTTGGATGAACTATGAATAAATGCTTTGGAACATATTAAGGCTTATCATAAGTCACTTCAAAAACAATACAATCATAAAGTGATTGAACGGTCATTTTTGGTAGGTGATTTAGTCTTATATGATAATCAAAGGAATGTGAATGCTTTACCTGGTGAAAAAGGTAAATTTAGCCCTAATTGGCTTGGACCTTTTGTGGTTATTGAGGATTTTACTTCAAGGGCTTATAAGATTGCTGATATGAATGGTGTTCCCCTTAAGGAACCTATTAATATTATGCATCTCAAATGTTATTATCCCTAATACATCAACTTTCCTTCATGTATTTATGTATTCCCTGTAGAATGGTTATGTCTGTTTTGTAGGTTATATGATTTGAATACATTCATACATTAATTTCATTATTTTCTTTATGTTAAGTTTTTGGGTATTGACGAAAAGAACAAGTAATCAATCATAGAACTAACTGGACAAGCAAAATTTTCATATATAAATATCCAAGAGTTTGGTACATATATGGCACATATGTCATGGCTATAAATCTCTATCTCTATGCTCTGAGGGTCGGTGGCTCCCATCTCTTTCTTCCATGTGGTGTGATGCAGAAGATCTCAGTATGGTAGTCTGTGTGCGACTCCTCGATATGCTCATCTCATAGTTGCACTCCTAAACTCTCTGTAGGTCAGTCATCAATCTCTCTTCCCTTTCTTTGCACAACCTCAACTGTCGGTGGACGCATGCAAAAATATTTGCATGTCATCCAGGATCTCTCTATCCAATAAGGGACTCTCACTCGCTAGCTGGTAGTCAGTAGGATAAACAATTATCCTTCAGAAGCTCAGATACAAAGCTCCTCCACTCCGTTACGCTGGCTAGAGAAATCAAACATATCTATCTTTTAGTGTTTCTTCTAGCCAAGCTTTTACTTCAAATATTTTTATCAAATACATAAATCATACCTAGATCTCCCTCTTGAGTATCATCAAAGGATCTAGATGGTGGGGGCATGGAGTGACTACCCTCTCCTCACTCATTGCATCTAGGTCTAGGTGGTGGTGTCTCTGTGTGTGTGCGGGGAGGTCATCATGATCTCAATGTAATGGAATGGGTCACCTGATCATTTGCACCAGTACTACCACCTAGGGGCATATCCTTTGCTTCTCATATGCTCCCTCATATGATCTCTCCTCTTCTCTCTCCTCCTCCATGGGATCTCCCTCGGGGAAGGGCTCCTCCTCATCTCTATGATCCTCCTCCTCTTCTGGCATATCACCACCTCGGTGCATCCTCTCTGAAAGACCTAGATCACCTGTAGGGTAGTCATCAGGGAAGATGGGATGGGTCCCCTATAGACTCCAGTATCTGATATACTCTCTTCTCATCCTTGGATGAGATACGGTAGGGTCCACCTCTATATCCTTCATCTCATCTATGTCACTATCTACAATATCTTCTATTGTAGGTCTATGTATGGCGTCGGGTCTCTAGTAATATCTCATCAGATATCCGTATCGAGGTATTGTCCGAGGGACTCCCTGTGTCAAACCAAACTGCCTCATAACTCTATCATAATAATATGGCATCACTACATGACTAGTAGGACCCTCTAGCAGCTTGCACTGTTGGGAGTGTCTCAACTAGTGTCGAGTATCTGGCCATCCTGTCATCCGATAGTATGGCCTCCATATCACATCCAACCCTAGTATACAGTCAAAGCGTACCCTCCAAAAGAATATATCTCCATACTGCCAGACATCTCCTAGCGGATAAGAAAGGGCTCTCAGTGTGCTCACATCTACTATCACTGGAACACCCTGTGGTCGAGTACATGCATAATGCTCAAACATCCAAACCTATAACAAGGTGCATACCGTAATACTCTCTCGCTGAAATATCACTAGCTGACTCAACTCATGGTAAAGATGGGCTAACATGCTGCGCCCCCATGAGAAAACAACCCTGTCACCCTCCATTCTACGCATGAGATCGGTGAATGGTGCTAAGAAAACTATACCCTCTGTGTTGGGTATCACAACCAACGAGAGTATACATAGCATTACTCTCCGTACCAAAGGTGTTAGACCTGCTAGTATGGATGATAAGGTGATCTGCTCTAACTGGGTCCTCATCAGTGGTACCTATCCCAAACAATACTCTCCATCTGAAAACACCTTAGGTGGACCCCGCTATACTCTCAGTCTAATAGGATCGCTTTGGACCGGAAGTCGTAGGATCCTGTACACATCCTCCAATGTGATCGTGATCTCTCCTGATGGAAGATGAAAGGAACAACTGTCCTCGTCCCATCTCTCTATCTTGGCCGATATCATGGACTGATGGAACCTCATCTATAGTAGGATTGCTACCCAGTACAATCCCACATCTTTCAGTAACTATATATCCTCATACTATAGCTCGGATAGGTTCTCTTTGACAGTTAATAGAACCCCACCAAAGGGATGCTCTCGGAGATGGACAAGATCATGTAGCACAAACAACATCATATCAGTCATCTATCATCAAATAACTAAAATTCTCACTTGACCTAGTCAGGGGTGACCTTTTTGGGTCAAGGTCAACCTTTTTCGGTCAAGGTTGACCTTTCTGGGTCAGGGTCGATCTTATTGGGTCAGGGTCGACATTGTCCCCAGAAAGGACTGGACCTTCCCAGTTATGGTTTACCTGCCAAAGTCAGGGTCGACATAACTGGGTCAGGGTTGACCTTTTTGGGTCAGGGTCAACCTTCCCTATAAAAACATGGATTTCTCAATTAAAACATCAAAATAGGGCACCTACCTCAGGCAGTGGTTGTCCGCTGGCCAGACACTCTCTCAAGACCTCCACGGGACTCACTCAAAGTTCCTCTCTCTTTGGCATCTTGCTCCTCAATTCCAAGCTCTGAAAAATGGTAAGAATGAGAAGGTAAGTGCTCTTCATCATATTTATAGCTTCAAATTGGGGTTTTATTAGTGTTTACTTATGTTTTTCTTAGGGTTTCATTTGAATTTACTTAGGTCAAATTCAACTTTTCTCTTACATGCATTTAGATAGACATCCACTCTTTTCATCATAACTTGAGTTGGGTAGCTCCATTTTTAGTGTAGTTAGTGGTGTTGGAACCGTGATTCAGATACCTAACCTCCTAAATAGGTTTAGGAAGATTTTGAATCTTTATAAATAGTTAAGGAAATGAATTTTTCAACAAATTTCATATCCAATTTATAGATCTAACTTTATCACCCTATTTCACCTTTCAGAATTACTAAGCCAAAACAGGGGGGGCATAAGGGGCTCTATACATTTCTCAAAACAATTTTAGTAAGGCTTAGGTGATCTTTGGATTTTTATTAACCTTGTGTTTCAAGTTGCAGATACTAATGGTTTCTTGTAGAATCTCCACATTGAGGACTTGGCTATATCCATTTTACTTTACAATGTTTTCTTACTTTAGCTTGCATATTCACGTAGTGTCATACCTAAGCTAAAGTGGGAGATAAATGTATCATCTTAAAATGGAAGCACTTCCATTTGGGTAGGTTTAGCACCCTTGTTTAGTACATTTTCCTATTAGATTTGCAATTAGGATGCACATGCACTTGATTCTACATTTCTAGGTGAAATTAGGGTTAGTGTCCTGCGGGACCTCCTTAATCTCCCTTTCTATGATTCCATCTTTTTGGGTAGAACCTATGTATTGGCTCTCCTAAATCTTCATCACACTTTCTCTTTGGCCTCTGTGTCTCTATCTAACATCCTGATATGTTTTCTCACCCTCCTGGGTCCCTGGTTGACCTAGGAATCCTACAAATTTCCCAAGGTGACCATCTTGAAACCTCAGTTCAGGGTTGAGGTCGACCCTACCCTAGGTCAGGGTTGAGGTCAACCTTGACCTAGGTCCAATGAAAATTTTAGTGGCAATTATTTGCCAATTGGCGAATGTCGCTTGTTGGCGAGTAGGGAATTGGCGATTTTTTTTCATATATTAGGTTTACCCTATCGCCCGACAATTATTAATATTGGGACCAATGCCCGGGCCCATTGCCCATCATTTTATTTAATTTTCTACTTTTCTTAAACATCATCACCAATGGAATCTAATTTTTGGTCCTAGTAAATTTTGAAAATTCACCTATAATTTATATGTGACCCAAATGGACAGCCTATATTCGCCAATAGTTTCAGACATTTATATTTATAGGCCACCCCAAATTTGCCTGGCATTTTGTGGGTGCGTGTCTCAACCCGATCCAAATTCGCCAACTTTATGAATCATACCTTCGTATTGGACAACCCATAATCACCTGGAAAATAACAAAAGACATGTTAAAATTATGCGAGATTCACCAAATTTGTATACCTTGACCTAATACCTCCCACTGAATTCACCAAATAAGGATAGTATAAAAACATTTGATCGATAGAAAAGTTTCTGACTGTTGAGTGCAACTGCATACTGCATTGGCAAGTAGCGACTGCAATTTAATTTGAGGCAAAGGTAAGTGATACTTATTCTGCAACTCTGTAATTTTGAGTCCATTATTATTTAGTGGTAACTAGTTAGCAAACACTGGTGACTAGGGAGACCTCGGACATGATTTTAGGGCCAATAAATCTAGAATCATATTTATATATATTATAGTCTACTGTCACTTCTTCAACAATTTAACATTTTTTTTTGCAGTAGAAGTCGTTGGAGAATGGAGATGTTGAACAAAAATAAGGGTAACAAGAATAAGGGTAAGGCTCTTGCAAGTGGGGAAAGCCAAGAGAGGCCAGAAAAATGGAGAACCTTATCATCGTACTTTGATCATGGTGTTGGAAATGTTTCTGTCCAAAACTGGGAAGCTGGTTAATCACAAGTAGATTTTGAAGATTCACAACCTAAAACTACACAACATATTTAAGAGGTAGGTGAACCTGATATCTTAGATCACGATGAACTTGAAGAGGATTTTCAGTTAAATACCCAGAGTAGCCATAATGATATAATCGACTTGGATGAGATTGAGAATGTTAGAGATGATGATGGTGCAGGGAAAAAGAAAAGAAAAAAACAATTAAAAAAATGATCGAAAGTGGGATTTGTCGAGGAATTTTCAAATAGAATGGGTGTCAAAATATCCATTCATTGAACTAGTGGACAATCCAATTAAAGGTCAACCTCCAGTAGAACGCAGATGTAAGATTTGCACCAAGATAAATAAGAGGGAAAAGAGGTTGTAGTTAAAAATTGACACCATAGAGAAGCATATGGGTAAAGTCTACGAAAAGAAAACCATAGATGGAGTTGAAAAATCAATGATAAGATGGAAAACAAAGGATGAATCTCTGCATGTTAGGAATGTAGAATTATATGAATTTCAGCTGAATATATAAACAAAGCCTGCTCAAGTTAAAGGCTCTATTGAAGCTTGTTTTGGAAAAGCATTGGAAGTAGAACTAATGGGAAAAGTTGTTCAGTTAATTTTTGTTTTTAATATTTTGAGCAGAGGGCTTCCTATGACAGACTACCCATCATTGAGTGCTTTATTACACTTTTTGAAAGTTCCTAACTATCCTAACAGTCATTGGTCAGTAAATAGTGGATGGGAATGGGCAAGTTGTCTTGCCAATGTTGAAAAAGAGGATCTAAAGGCAAAAATTAAAGAGTCAAATTTTATTGCATTGTCTTTAGACGAGGTTACAATAGTAGATAATACTTCATGGGTATGCATGCATGTTTATACTATACACAATTTTGTCCACCAACCTCATCTACTAACTATTGCTAAAATGAAGGATAATGCGATAGCTGAAAATCTATTTGAACTAGTAAAGAGATCTGTAATTGAATATGCAGGTATAAATGACATGATGATTGCCAATAAGTTGGTGTGTGTTGGAGCAGATGGAGCTTTAGTAATGCAAGGCCACAGGGGCGGTATTTGCATAAAGATACAATCTTCTTGTGTGCCCTACATTACTCCCATTCACTGCATGGCCCACATAATGAATCTAGCTTTTGGAGTTGTTAGCAAGCATGGTCAAGTACAAAATATTGAAGTTTTAATCAAAGAGATCTACCAATTCTTTTTTTGAAATCTGAAATGATTGAGGGAATTTAAACACTTTGCCTAAGGACTAACCGACGAGAACAAGCTTCTGAAGGATAATGATACTAGAAGGATCTCTTTGGATGGACCCGCGCATCGAGTGTTTTCAGAATATCAATCGTTGCTTGGTCTAATGAACTCAAGCCATGAAGAAGCAGGGCTACCCAAATTACCTGAGCTGCTATGAAGGTTATCTAATGTAGAGACACTCTTAACATTAGCAGGTATTCTCCCCCTGCTGGAGGAAATGAGAAATATAATGAAAAAGGCCCAGCAAAGATCAATGTATATTGCAGAATATGTTGTGCTTCATAAATTGACATGCATGACGCTAGATAATCTCTATCGATCATGTGATGATGTAAAATTTGCCAACTGGCTTAAAATCAAAGATTTGGACAATCCTGACAACTTTTTAAAGATCGGTGTAAATAGGGAGTTATGTGCAGAAGTACGTGGATTTGAGGTACCAATGTACTACTATGCCGGGGTCGATTCTGAGGAACTAGGAAGGAAGAATAGGAAGCGAGTATAAAGTGTTAAAAGGGAAGAATTTACCAAGATCATTGAGTCTATAACTGCTTCTGTGAAGTGCATTTCCTATGATCTTTCCTCAGAGATTAGAGTAAGATTCCCTCTAGTCAAACTACTTGAATCCATGTCTATTGTGTTTCCTCAATATTGGAGTATGAACAATTCAAAGGATTATCAAAATAAGCTACTAACTTTGATAGATCATTTTTGCAAAACCATGGAGTTAAATGGAGTAACTCTAAATTGAATTTTAGATGAATCTCGTTTGAGAGAACAAACGGGCCATTTTTCACAGACAATGAGGGAACAATATAATATTATGGAGAACCCCTATGAAGATGGATCAGCAACAAGGCTTTGGAAATATCTAGCTGAGAGCGAAACGTTGATTGATTCAATATCAAAATTTTTCAAGCTTGTTGATTTATGTCTGACCATGATATTGGGGTTGGTGGAGGATGAGAGAGTTTTTAGTGCTTCGGGGTTCCTAAAGTCAAAGCTAAGAAACAAAATAGACAAGAATTTGGAAAATTTCTTCAAGCTCTATACATCTAGGTATGAAGTTCATACTTTTCCTTACGACAAGGCACTGAAATTATGGAGGAATAAATGTTAGAGAAGAGGGCTGGGCAACATTTAAAACCAAAGTGGGAGTGCCAGAGACAATGATGTGACTTTCATTGACTCATGTACTGGTACTGGTAATGCTAGCATTGAAATTGAGTTAAGCGGGGGTATGCAAAGTGCAGAAAACATATTGAAGAACCAAGGAGGCTATGAAGTTGATGGCAATGAATCCAAGGATCTTGATAATGAGATGATGTGGCAACTTGAACCTTTGTAGAAGTATCAGGTCCTAGGCATTTATTAAAATTTGTGTTGTAGTATATTGTCAGTTTCTGTATCTCATCATCATTCATCAATCATGCATAATATCATATTCTAATGTCAAAATTCAAAAACATGAATGTGGTTGATAATCTCATGAATTCTACAATTAATAATGGTTATCTCTTGCATTATTCAGCTCATATGGTACAATTCTTAAAGATTTTTTTTATTTTTTTGAAAACATAGCAATTCAAATGATACAATTCTTAGAAATAGAGATTCTCATTAATTTATTTATAAATATGACACAATGTAACAATTCATTCGTTAATAGTAGTAAGAAGTAGAACACAACTCTGTGTGATTTTATTTAGAAAAGTGAATTGACAATGAATTATGACTCAAGAGTCAATACCAAATTTCAATTTCATTACCCTTAGCAAATGACCTTGAATTCCCTTTTATAGAAACAAGGGAGCAATAATAGCTTCAGGTCAATTTTCCTAATGTGAAGTCTCAAAATCAAAATCAAAATCAGTAAGAGTCAAGAACAGTACACCATCTCTACAACTGTACATTTCTACATTTGATAGGCCGGTTTAGTAAATTAGCAATAGCATTATAGCATCTGCTACATTGGTCCTATTAAAAAAACAAAGTTCAAACTTGTTACTTTTAACTCAATTCAATCCAATAGATAAATAATATAGAGATGATTGAAACTAAAAGTACTTTCACATGCTATTTTTTATTACATCAAGATGATTATGCCAGTTTGTTTAATAAGCTCCATTCTACATCGCTTGGAAGGTTAATATTTTTCAAGTTATAGTAGATGACTTACAACCTCGTCAGCCATTCATACTTGTTAGACTGACTTGAAAGCAATGATCCTTCCAATACTGCATTCAAATTTGTCAATGGTTTGATGTAGTTTGCAATGCCTTCATGAGTTGTGTCCTGAGGAAGCTTGCCTAAATCAATGCTCATTGTCTCCTCAAACCTTTTTTTGTAAGCTTCTCTTCCAACTAAATTCGTTAATGAGTTACTAGGACCAAGACTCGGAAAACCATGACCTATCATTTCGGTTGTTGTTTGATTCATCTTGGCGAGCTTTATCTCAAATAAGGCAAGAGTTTCCTCTACTTCCTTTAGTTTCTGACATTTTTTTAAGATATAGGTTTCTTTTATTGATTCAAGAGCGTGTTCATGAATTCTCTTTCTTTCCAAATGCCTGTCACTGGTTGTGTTGATTTTTTTCAAAATTTGTTTTGCAGTTTTCTCTCTCTGACAAAAATTTTGTTTTTGTCAATGTGCTCTTTGAGCTTCTCAAAAACATCTCTAAGAATTTCATTCAATTCAAACCAATCACATAACCTATCACCAGTCACCTTTATTTTCCCCCAAAGGTCTCTTTTTATTTGCTTGACTATATTTTTCATTTGGTCATTCAAGTTGTTTTTGTAAGTTTTAATTGTCTTTTTTTCCTTCTTTAGGTCTTCTCTCAATTCTGACAACT
>MU225852.1:0-16158 GCA_018584345.1 Thuja plicata
CTCAAAGTGCAGAAGGTTTCAAAACCTTGTTTCTGTTATTCTATTCTATGCTGAATCAGTGTTAGGGATAAATAGAGTGAACCCTCAGAGGGTATTTTCATATCAGCAAGAAAAAGAACCAACAAGTTGTTTGACTTCTTGTCCTTTTAGTAGCTTTAGTTATAGGCTTATTAGCTGGTGTAGGTAATGGAGTATTTGACTCTGTAGGCTCAGAGTCACTTTCCTACTCATCTTCACTGATAGGAGACTATCCCTCGGTTTCTTCTATCAGTTTGGTTTCTTCTTCTGTAACCGACAACCTTTTCTTCAATTTCTTGACCATTTTATCTTTCTTCCTATCTATCTTCTTTGCAACCAAGCCAGTTTTGATTCTATTTTTGGCTTCTTCATATGTTCCAAACTTGGGTTGTGTTTTGTCTAAGGGATCATTTATCAATACATCAATTGCATTGGATTCTTGATCTATGTTCACTTCATAGTCAAGTGGTTGTAGCCATGCTATTCTTGGTACATTAGGCTTGATGTATGTGAAGTTTGTGTCTACCATAAAAAATATATCAGTATTGAATTTCTCAATTAATTTCTTGGGGATCCTTACTCTTTTCTGCATTCTCTCCTTGAATCTAGTAAAGTACTCATCCATAACTGACTCAAAATTGTCTCCCAGTGATTTTATAAACTCACTGATCTGTATGGTGACTGGTCTTGCTGCAGCCCATTTTACATCTCCTATTGATGGAAAGGATTCTTGGAAGTAAAAGAATATGCACATGATAAGTGAACCAAACTTACATGAATTTGATTTTGCATTCCTGATTGTCTTTAGGTTCTCTTCTAGATGCTCGAGTAGAAGTTCTGATAAATCTAACTGAGTTCCTTTCTTTACAATCTTATATGATGTATTCACTGCTCCAGACGCTATGTTGTTTATCTTGCTAGCTTGAAATAACTTGTATCCTAAGACACATGCTCCAAATTTCATTTCATCATCGGTGATGGTGGATACTCTTAGTCCTCTTCCATCCCATGTAGCTTATGTATTCTTCTCAATTTCATCCTTGGGTGGGTGCTTTAATGCCTTTACCTTATCATTTATTGGATAACCGGTGACTACATGAATAAAATCTTGGGTTATTGGTTTAGGCTCATCTAGCCATAACTTATGGTTGTGGATCCTACTTAATACTAACTGAATCCACTCAGTCTTAAACACTTTCAAGAACCATAGGTAATTTGTGAGCCCTTTCACTTCGATGTGTTTGTTCTCATCTTTAATAGTTCCATCATCTTTACATAGCTTCTTGAAAGCTTGTTCAACCTCTAGGTCACCAATTTCTGCAATCTTGCAATGTATGTATGCTCGCATGTCTTTGACAAGCAAAACCCTAGCTGGTATTCATGAGAATGCTCTAGCATTTTTGGGTTGTGACACAACCTCTGGGCATATATTGTAATGTGGTTCTACACATGTAGAGTTCTTGACAAGATTAACCTTATCCTTCTTGATGCTCTTCACCTTAGCAGTTCTTGATGTGGTGGCCATTGTTTCTAAAATTAGGGCTTTCCATAAAAGATAAATAGAGTTCTTGGTTATACTTGGTACTTACTTCAACCTCTATAGTTGTAACTAATATGCTTGGAGTTCTTTGTAATGGGTTGGAGTCACTCTGCAATGCTGTCACTTCTAGCTCTATTTTTGCTCTGGTCTCTTCGCTCAAACCGTAGGTGAGAAATGAAACCCTTCCATCATCTATTTATAGAATTTGCCCTAAATCGATTCATTAATGCTCAACCACTCCTCGGTGTGTGAAGATGGAGTCATCGGTTGATACACTAACTTCCCTCTTGGTGACCACACAATGCTTCAGAGAAATCATCTAACTTGTTACTTTCACCGACGGGTCTCGGTGTATGGCAAAGAAAACTTTGTAAGCTTATATGATTACCGACAGATCTCAGTGTTTGGTGAAGACAACTTTTCAATTTGCCTGATTACCGATGGATTTTGGTTTATACTGGCAACTTTTAGCTTTTCCATGTTAACCGATGATTCTTGATAAGTGTAGGCAATTCAGCTTTGAATGTATACTGGTGCATTTCAGTATGTATAAACCGATGAAATAGTTTTCATAGAATTTAACAAGTAATACCATAGTCCATCTATAATAATGCTAATTTGGCATTTCAACTATGTATGATTGGAACTGATGCAAAATATAACTTGGTTCCATGCAAAATAATATTGTAGTTCCATACTTACTTGTTATGCTCAGGTGGGGGTGGTGATGTCACTAGATCCATTAGATAGGGTGTCATCAATTTCATTTCTTGGTCCAGCTTCATCATTACTTGTATCTTTCCTCCACATTTTGTTTCTCATCTTCCTGATGTCTTCAATGGTGTTTCCATTGGAAATGGTGCTGGTCTCTATCATTCAATCTCTGCAGTATTTCTTGAGATGACCAACTTTATGACAGTGTAAACATGTCATTCCAGGGTTAGTCCATACTCTAGGCTTTCTTGACCATTGTCTCATACAATTTGCATCAATGTGACCAAATATACCACATGTTGTACAATTTTCCCAAGTGTTGTAATCCCATACATACTGGTTACCAACTCTTTTTGGTTGATGGGCAGATTCTTGACCTTTAGGCTTCCATGCTTGCTTTTTCTTCTTCTGGCATTCAAGAGTAGTGTGCCCATGCATTTTTAAGTAGGACATTATTTGTCCATGTAGGTTTCCTTCTTTGGTTGTTTCATCTCAGACTTACATTTATATGCTTTATGTCCTTTCTTTTTACATTTATAATATAATCCTATTAATGAAGATGTAGATTTAGGAATACCTTTCATTTTTATCTTGCATATATTTGATGTGTGGCCTTTCTTTCCATAGTGATTGCATGTTATCTTTCTTGGTCTTGGATTTGCATAAACATTCTTTGGATCAGCTTGATTGAGTGACTCTCCATTCTTGGTATAGCCTAGTCTAGTGATGTTGTTGGCTCTCCTTTGTCCATCAAGGAAATCATCCATTCTTTTGTTGCTTTCTTCAACTCTTTTGATTATCTCATTATGTTGCTGCTGAATTCTGAGTTCTTGTTTCAGCTTTTCATTTTCTTCCCTTAGCTCACCGATAGGTTCTATTCTTTCAATGAGTTCAACATTCATTATGTTTGCCTCTTGAATCATAAGAACAATCTTATTTGTAATCTCATGGTGATGTTTTGTAAGTCTCTATATTTCAAACTCTTTTTCTTGTAGCTTTTCAGTAATCTTTCTTCTATTATCAATAGCTAGTGTTCTCTCTTACTCGGCTTGTCTAGCATTGTTCATGACATCAATCATTCTTACCATCTGTGTCTCTTGACTGATTTGCAGATATTTCACTTGTCTAGCCAGATGTTGATTGATTTCATTTAAGCTTGTGATGCTTTCTTCTGATGTATCTAATTCTTTTCTTGTAGTAGATCTTGAAGACTCAAATAGATCTGGTATCTCTTCTTCTTGGTAATCTTTCTCATTACAACAAGATACCATAATCTTTCTTTCATTTAACAACTATCTCATCTTGATTCTAGCTTCTTTAAACTGTTCATAGAAGATCTGAATTTTTAGCTTCTGATTCTCAATACTTTTGTCAAGTTTATACTTCTCCATTGTATGATCTTTTCTCTTAAGTCTTTAATATTTCCAAATAAGAGTTCTAGCTTTGATACCAATTGTTGGAAATAATGGGAAGTGTGTACTGAGAGGACAGGGGTGAATCAGTACCTCTAAAATGTTTATCTCTTTTATTTTTTAACCTTTATGTAATCAATTTTTTATCCAACCATCTGCTCTATACTATCTTTGTGTTAGACATATCAATTCTTTAACTTAATCAAACATGTAAACATTCATAGAAACTTTCATGAAAGTAATTGACTCATTACACATGATATGATATCGCAAAAAACCTTTGTAAGAAGGTAAAAACTACGGTGGAGATGGCACTCACAAAATCTTCACTATCTGTAGATTGGAAGGGGCCGGTTAAGGCTTACAATTTGATCACTTCAGATGATCTACCCTATTAGGAGTATCATGTGGAGACCTGTTAAAGTCTACTATGTTAAGAGCTTTAGCAACCCTATTTAGTGTGTACCCGGTTAAGAGATTTACAAAGGATTGCTAAATCCACCTTCCTTGAAAGGATTTTTACTTTTGCTTCACTTGTTAGAATGTAATAAAATTAATCATTGACCTGATTGTATTCAATCTATTATTATTGATTACAGATCCATTCAAGATTACATGTATATATGTATCACCTATTGTGATTGAATAATACCTCTATTGCTCGGTAGCCTCTGTTCTTGGTTCTTGATAAACAATTTAATCTTTTGTTGTTCTGGTTCTTGAAACTCTCAGTCTGATCCATAGATGTGCTCGTTGGCTATATTCATTCTCTCCTCATTACATTTAGAATGATTACAACATCAATTTATAAGATAGATTGACCTAATTAAGTTTCACATAAAACAACTTTAACTCTGTGATCACAGGTTTACAACTTTACCTTGATCTCCTAGTCTACATGTTTTCAATTAGTTAGACTGAAAAAACAATTACAATAATGTTTCTTGTCCCTTAAGTAATGGTTTTAAAACAAAAAAAAAACCCTATAAATAGAATATGATTGTTTTATCTGACGTGGAAGTCAGATCCACTTTTTGCGGGATGTAACTGACTTTTGGTGTCTAATGCTCAGTTTGCTCTAAAATTAGTTTGCCTATCTTTGGTTTTCCTTTGATTGAACTATTTTTTAGGTTCCCCTGTTTCTTCTCTTTCAGTTTTGCTTGAGATTTGTCTTGTTGGGTGTCTCTTGAACTTAACACATTCGGTGATCTTTGATATATGTACTTTCGGTGATCTCTGAAAGTCTATCTTTCAGTGTAGGTTTACCGAAGGTTCAGAAACTATTCTCCTTTTGTATAATAATGGAAAAATAATGTCTGCAAAGATCCTATAGTTGTTTTTTCATATGAGTATATCAGATAGATAGTACGACAACCAATGCAGTTTTGGAAAAATATAAAAAAATATTATGAACTTGGGTCCAAAAATAGTTTGAGCCCCACAATGGGCACCAAAAACATGTGGTGTAAATGTGGTATTAACCTGCAACAACCTACACTTATCAAACCATTAGCTTAGGGGTCAATAATCATCAAATTTAACTCCAATCTTGTGCAAAACCCCCCAAAATCAGCTTATTTCTTCTTAGATGAAGCGAGTTTGATTCTTAATAGATGCTCATTACTTTGGCACAAGAATAAATGACTAGACTAATCCAAAATGGAAGATTCAAAGGTGAGAATGATGTATGAACTTGCATACTTTTCTCTTCAAGAGATGGAAATGATATTCAAAATTCAACTAAGATAATGCATGAACTAGCATGAGATTAATCTAACAAGATGCAACAAATACTAAGAAATCAAAGTAAGATTAAACTAACTAAGAACAAATGCAAATGCTATGCCATAATGAATATGCTCTTCTACAATAAGGATACCCTAGGATAAAAATGACATTATAATGTTACTTCAACAATGCATCCTCCTTCAACAAGGAGAGTTATGCCTTTTATAGAAACCTCCTAAAAAATAGACAGCTGAAATTTGACCACGAAGGGAGGTTGAGATGCACTATCCTTCAATCCATGTGAGCTCCATCCATATAAGAGGTTATTGATTGGTCAAAGTTGTGTTTTTTTAGGGAGAATGGGGACAAATTTGGTAAATCCCCTTTTAATCACCTTTTAATCAAAGATTAAGTGTACACGCCCATGTGTGAATGGATTCATCTAATAAAAGTGCAAGAACATTTATTTAAGTGTGCAATGTATAGTGATTAAATAACTCTTCTAGCTTGACTTAGGATTAAGTTGATGATTTGATTCAGGACCTTGGTTTTATTATGCAAAGGGGGATTATTAGGGTTTGCTTGCATAATTAAGGTCTAGCAGTGAAGGACTTTAGATTTTAGGATTTTTAAGGCCAATTAATTAAATTAGGGGTTGTAGATTTACTAGATCAATTTTAGGTAATTAGAGTAAGCAATTATTTTATTTTTTAGTTGCATATTGTGTTTTTTCAAAAGCCTTAGCTAGCGTTTTTCTAAAAAAAATAGCTTTGAATGACATAGATGTTGCAATATTTCATGAAACCATACAATGTCAAAAATTGAAATTCTCAAAGATATTAAACCAACATGATTTAATATCTTTGAACATTCTATATTTTTTATATTAATCAACAACAAAACTAGGGTGTTGATCCTTACAAAACCACACCTCAAGGATGCACATACATAACACACTAAAAAATAGATAAACATTATAAGAAACTTAGAGAACTAGTAAAATAAGCAACTATAGGCCATGATCAGACAAATTATAACCCTCAAAATTACCTCCACAGTATAGATTAGTACCATTCATAATAGAATAAAAAATAAAAAAAATCCTACTGCTAAAGCTAAAAACATAGAACAAGAAACTGGTGTCTAGGAAGACAACTAGGGCAATAATAAAAATATTCACAAAAAACCTAGAGGGGTAGGGGGCATAGCCTCGAAGAACTAGTTATTACACATTACAGGAGGGTCTAATGTCCCAACCTGACTGGTGCAACACTTGTGTCCAATCTTTTGTAACAAATTTAAACATATCCTTGTAATTGCCTTCATATGCCTAAAATCTTTTGTAATGAATTTAAACACATTTTTGTGCATTTGGAATTAGGGAACTTAAAATTGTCAAAATATTTCTATTTGATAAGGTTAAATCATGTTACTTTAAGGTTGCTATCATTCTTTAGACGATTTTTTAAATAAATCGGTGGCCACAAGTTTTGAAAAAATATGAGAAGTTGTTTTTAAGATATATTTCTTGTAAGCTTAAAGTATTGTGTTTTTAGTTGCATATGCAATTAAAGTTTTATTACCAAAGAAGTAAGCAATTTTTTTTTGTTGCATATTGTATTTTTTCAAAAGCCTTAGCTTACATTTTTCTTAAAAAAATAGCTTTGAATGACACATATGTTGCACTATTTCATGAAACCATCCGATATCCAAAATTGAAATGCTCAAAGATCTTAAAATGACATGATTTAAGCTTGTTGATTATTATGTATTTTTATATTAATTAGCAGCCAAACTAGGGTGTTGATCCTTATAAAACCACAACTCGAGGATGTACAAACATAACACTAACAACAAATAAACATCAAAAGAACTTAGAGAACTACTAAAATAAGTAATTATAGGCCATGGTTAGACAACTTATAACCCTTAAATTACCTACATAGTACATATTATTACCATTCATAATAGAAAAATATCAAAATCCTACTCCTACAGCTGAAAACATAGAACAACAAACTAGTGTCTAGGAAGAAAACCAGGCTAATAATAAAAATATTCACAAAAAACCCATAGGGGTAGGGGCACAACCTCGAAGAACCAGTTATTAAACATTAAAAGAGGATCTGATGTCCCAACTCGACTGGTGCAACACCTGTGTCCAATCTTTTGTAATGAATTTAAATACATCCTTGTAATTGCCTTCATATTCCTATCATTGTCAAGCATCTTATGTTGTAGTAGGCACAAGGAGTTTGTAGAGATATACATCACCTGAAGGCTAAACTTGGAAATGCTACCTAATTTTTGTTCCCCTTCACACAATTTGTTCTTCAAGTTGTCCACCTCACTCTATAGGTTATCCAAGTCTGATGTAGAAGCCACATTGGAGTTAGGAAGAATTCGATTATCCTTATTTGGCGGCATATCAAAGCCAGGATCAATGGACCCCTCCTTCACCCTATCAGAAGTGTTGGTCAAGATATTATAGGTAGACTTATTCAAACTACCAATATCATCTACATCAATATCTTCACACTCTGTAGTCTTGATCTTCTCACTTTCCTTTTCAAATTTATGATTCCCTTGCTTAGTGTTTTCCTCTAAGTCATAATCAACCAAGAATTTTTTTTCCTTTCTTTGTAGACCTAGTTTCTATTTTATTGGATCTATGAGGGATGTTGTGCTCCTCCTCCACCTCCTCCTCATCTCTAATGTTTACCTCCTGAAGAAAAAAAAAAAAAAATTTCTTGGCGCGGAGGGGAAGGCTTTTTTCCCTTCCTCTTGGAGGTGGACAACAAGGATTCCTTACCTCTCAAGAACGCCTCAAGAGAAGGGGTATCAGATTTTAATATGTATATAGCTCTAGTATGGGAGGCAATCTTAAGGGATTTTTAATGCCTATACCCTTCTTTTTACTTTGGCCTAACATATCAATGATGCTAGTTGGCGGGGGGACTATGAAACAAGGGCCTCATAGACAAAAATGAGTTTAGGGGGGAAAATAACCAAGTGGAAGTGGTATAACCTAAAAATGAGACCATGATGCAAGTTAACATACTTTTTACCCTAAGTACATGCACTTTCCTTGACATCAAAGACAAAACTCTCAAGATAATTTAACAAGTAAAAAGGAAATGTGATGATTTCATGACTCCTAAAATGGTTAAGGAGGGGAATATGATAGAAGTAATAAAATTTAAAGTGCCCTTCCAGTGTGAAATGCTTCATGAGCACTATAAAAACTAGGTCCCAAAGTGGTGGAAGCTGAGCTTTGTCATATCCACCTTGAATTTTGTCTGGAGCCTCAATTCCCTTAAAGAACATGTTCAAGTTATCATTATAAACTACTCAACTAGTCTTCTTCCATTTCCTTCCATCGATAGATAACATAGTGGCCTTATCAATGACCTCTTCATCGATCTCAAAGGATATTCCTCCAATAATAAATCTCTTATTTTCCTAGGAGCTAGAAAATTGAACATACAAGCCCTCATCAAATCTATTGATGAATTTAATTAAGTCATAAATACCCCCCTTTCCTTGCAAATATGCCACACTGAGGGGGTCATTCTTAAAATGGACTAATTTTCCAGGCTCAATGCAGCCTCAAACCCCCCAACACTATAACAAAAGACACAGGGTAATCAACTATGAGAAAACTGTAACCCTTGATATACTCAGGGAAACTTGTCATCATCACAAATTGATTTGAAGGCAAAATAAATGCTAGTGTGACCATTTGTGTCCCTCACATAATGCCATCTCATCATCTTAGAGTACACCTTAAGATTATTTTAATTTTCAAGCTTACCTAGGGACCGCCTAAGCCAAGTACTATGCCATAATGGGGTTTAATATCCTGTTGGGCGTGGATTTTCCATAATCTGACACCATCATGCCATGTCATCACCCCCATATTTAAATTCAAAATATTTACACAATTCCAACACTCACACTTAGTACATAAAGGGTCAGGGTTATTGAAGAACCAATACCATATGGTGCAAAGAAGGAGGCGCCACATCCAAAAAAAAAATTTACACATCATCATAGTTGGAAGTTGAACACCTTTGTTCAAGACAATTTGAATGTCTTTTGAAAGGGAGTGCATATTTTTCCAACAACTCAACCCCTCTAAATCGTAACCACTAGCAACGAGAAAGTTTTCTACCACATTGCCCTCCCAAAATGGTTGATAATGAAGGAGTCAAATCCCAACACAAACCTATGAACATCCCCTAGAACAACCTCAACAGGCCAATTAGTCTTGGGTAGTCCTTTAACAATGTCAATGATGAGCTTGGAATTCATTTCAATTAAAAGGGTTCTAATACCAATAGAGAGAGAGAGAGAGAGAGAGATTTTGAGTCTTTTTCACATACTTATTTCATTTAAAGGTTAATTCCTATACAGGGGTTTGATCAAGGCAACCCCTTTTCCCCAATAATTTCCCCTTCTCTTGTGTGCAGGTGCAAATTCACGGAGTTCCAGACTCAGAATTACAGATCTGGAAGTACAGTATTAGTCACACTCCCAAGACCTTCAGATTCAGATCTCCAGGGAATAGGTTGAACCACCTTTTACCTATGCCTAGGTATAGGTCAAACCAAGTTTGACATGTTCCTGCAACACTAAGATTTTCACAGAAGAGAGCTCCAACCTATAGCTTTCTGGATCTTGATCTATTTCCAATTTAAGTACAGTCTGATAGGGTTTCTATAGATCTAAAGTTGCATCCTCTACTAGCCTTCAAGGTGAGTTCTTCATCCTCATTTTTCCTTTTTCGTCACTTACTTTGGTACACTAGATATGATATCTTTTTATTTATCATTGCATGAGTGTTTACTTTACTTAACTTGCATACATTATATCTTTTTCATATCCTCCCTACATAAAGAGAAATAAGACTCTAAAATCACACATTCCTCCAAAGACTAGATCATGCATTAGCATCCCTCCATATACTTGGGTTATGATGATAAAATATAGTCCAAAAGGTATCACATTTTAGGGTCCCTTTTAAATGTACATGTATGACTTGGTGGTTTACCATTGATCACCATTTTACCATATACATTTTGGTGAACCTGACTTATTACATTTCCTCTTTTGATCTTGGTGTTGGATTTCCTTTCATAATTTATTCATTGTGATTAGGTAGTTAGATCCTATTTGTATAATCTCTTTTCCATATTTAATTTGTATACATCTAGTTAACTCTTCTTTGCATTACATAGCTAGCTTTACTTTGTATGCATTGTATTTACATTAAATTTTTGCTACATTATTTCAAATTACATTTCATTTTCCTTTCCTTTCATTCCTTTGTGTATGAACTTTATCACTCTAAGTCCAACCTATAGTATTCTGGTTATAATAAGTCGTAGACTCATGGGTTCCTTTAATCTTGAACCTTCCTTCTTTAATAGGAATCTTGATGAAACCAACATGAATCCTAATGATACAAATCCCATCATGGAGAACAACTCTTCTCATTCTTCTCATGATGAAGATGAAACATTAAGAGGTCCTCCCACCCAAGTGCAAAATCTTACTCATCAATTTGAAAAGTTGGAAAACTGGTTAGCTCATAAGAATCATAATCCTGAAGATCTTTCCATTGTAGAAGGTTTAAAGAAACCCATTTATAATGATGAACATGTTAACCTCTTGTGTGGCATTTATCATCTTATTGATTCCAATGTTAAACCTCTTAAGTAATGCACTCAAGAATTAGGCTATGTTCCCCCTACTACAAGTGTTGAAACTTATTTGCCTATCTCTACTTTCATTCCTAGTCTTTCCACTTATGCTCCACCTCTTATCACAAGTTAAATCCAAACTTCTAACCCCACACATGTGAGTCTCCCTAATCATATTCTTCCTTATCTTCCTATGAGTGTTCCATTTGCTTCATTTCCTTCATCTATGCCTTGTTATCATAGTGTTCCTTTTTCATATCCTAATCCTATTTCCATCAATCATCCTACCATGCTTCATGATTCTTCCAACATTCCCTTTTTTTCCCACAATATTCCTAATTTTTGTAATGTTTCTCCTCTTATCATTTCTTCCACTCATTATACGTTTAATAGCTTATCTCAAACTGTGTCCTCTTTTCAACAACTTACTTCTTTGACTCAATCCAAATTTTACATTCCCACATGTGATATTGCTAGTCCTTTGTCCATATATATTATACAAGTTGTTATTCCACATAGTATTGAGATTCCTCATATTGAGACTTATAATGGTAAGGGTTATCCTATGACTCATGTTAAAACTTTTCAAACCTCGTGTAGTGATTTCTCTCACAGCTATAGGTTCATGACAGAGTTTTTAATATAACCTTTCAAGACAAAGCTTTGCAATGGTATTGTTATTTGCATCCTTATTCCATTAATTCCTTTCACAAGATTACTAATGATTTTATTCAACAATTTCAAAACAACATTGGTCTTCAAATTTCTTTGACTGAATTGATGCATTGTAAATAGGGTGTTAAAGAAAAATTTAGTGACTTTATTAGTAGATTTAAGCAATTGCATGCTTAGATTTCTTATCCCGTGTCTGATGTTGATATACAACACATTTTTATTTATAATTTACAAAAGTACATTAGAGACAAGATACTTCTTACTAAGTTCTCTTCCTTTTCACAATTGTATGCAGTGCTTCATCATTATCAACTTCAAGTGAGTCAATTTGAGAGAAACAATCCAATGGCTCCTATTTACATTGATTAGAGTGTTGTTGCATACAATTTCAACACATTTCATAAGAATAAAAACTACATCAAAGTCAACAAATCATCTAACACAATTGATGAACAAGTGGCAGCAACATCCAAAGGTGTGGCTCCTTTGGCCTCTATATTTAGACCTTCTCCCATTGTTTCTCCACTTATTGAATCTTTACATAATGTGATGTTGAATTTAATGAATGCAAACATGATTAAACTTGCTCCTATCAAACCAATTGACTCATCCAAACCACCCTCCAGATTCTTTGATCCCAAATCTTTCTATCAATTCCATCGCCAACCTGATCATGATACTGAAAAATGTTATTCCTTGAAAAATGTGGTTCAAGTCCTTATTGATTCTAATGTTATATCTATAGATGTTGATATCAACCATGGAAACAAATTAGTTGCAGCTCCTAATCATAATTTTTAAATATACACTAATACTTACCATCTCATTCAACCGATACTATCGAGCAACCTTCTTCTCCTACGCACATTGATTATAATGAGAAAGTTGACAAAGCTACTCATGTTGTGAGCCAAATTGAACATGTCCAACCTCAACCTAAATCTCAATCTTGCATTACATTTCATATTTCTGAAACAATTAAGGTAATCGATGGTCCTCTTTACATTGTCGCTAGGGTTGATAGTATTCCTTCCCGTGGTACCCTTGTTGATCCCACTTGCTTGTTGAATGTGATAGATGAAGAGCATATTTTTAGTAAACAATTGCATGAATACTTCTATGATAAATATGATGTTTTGATTCAAACTTTCAATGGTTTCCTTTATCCTTCCAATGGTTCCATTTCTTTTCCTATGGAAGTTGGTGGTAAAACTTTGATACTACTTTCACTGTTATTCCTACTTCTGATCAATTTCAAGTCAAACTTGGTCTTCCTTGGCTTACCTCAATGAATTTCATGGCTTATTCCATTCATAAATGTGTTAAATTTCCTCATAATAGAGAGATCACGATCTTTAACCATAGTTTTTATCATCCAACTGTTCCTTGAGACTCCATTGACCTTGATTTCTTTTGGCCTTACATTCCTCAACCAACTAGAGTTCGTCATGATTATATGTTTATCTCATACCAAGCCTTTAATATTAAATAGATTTGTGAACTTAGGAAATATAAGGATGATCATACTTGTGGACTTCTTCCTACACCACCTATTCCTCCTTATCTGCATCCTCTTCCTGTCATCTCTCAACCTACTATTGTTCCTTCAGTTCATCCTCCTAAAGAAGAAAAGGACCCGATATTGATTGATCCTATCCTAGCCCAAATATCTAGAAAAACCAAACGTAACCTTCATGATCATGATCATCATCCAAAATTTCATACTAGAGCCCATGCATGTGTTTCTCAAAAACCTTTCTTCACCTCATACCCCTCCTCCTACTTCACTTTCCTTTGACCAACTCATGCTTGAGCCTATGAAGGAAATTAATTTAAACAAAGTTAAAATGAACAAACATGAAAATGTTATTTGTATCTTGGATTCTATTATAATTAATCTTGATAAAGAAGATACTATTGATGATGATGTTCATGATACTAACAGTGATATGCATGCTAGTTATTATGGTGATATCTATGAAACTATTGATCTTGATAATGATTTACCGGCTATGCTTTCACAATAGTTATCTATCACTCCTAATAGTAAACACAGTGACCTCTCTTCGCAGTGGGGTCCTTGTTTGGCTATTGTTCCATCTATTGTGCTTTATGTTGCTTCTCTTGCAATTTTCCCACCTTCCTTAAACACTATAGACTAAGATGGGGGGACGTGATATGCTTGAATAGATCCTCTTGTACAATTGATCCTTTATTTTCTTTTCTTTGTCTGATTGTTTGTTGTGACATTTTTCCCCTGCGATTTGTTGCTTTCTATATGTCTTGTTTATATTTCTTTAAAAGACCCTTGTTTCTCTATTGGTGCAAGGTGATAAAGGAATCACAATTTTATAATTTTTCTTCTATTTGTATCTTACTTCTTCTATATGTCGTTACATGTTATGTTGTAGACATGCCATTATTTGTAAATCTGCCTTTGTGTTGTCTGTTTGAGATGATGCAAAATAGTAGCACCTATTCTTTTTGGTCTTCGTGATGCCAACCAAAAAGACTCTTCTTCATAACTCTTACGTACCTTTCTTCCCTTGTGTTGTAGTTCTACTTCCTTTGGGGGATTATGATAGTTAATGTTGACATAATTTTGATATACACGAGTTATCCTATGACCTACTAACCCCACAATTGGTAGATCCCTTTTGTGCTCTCTTTTTTCATGTGCTCATTTCCTTTGATTTGTCCTTTCTTGGGGGCATTTCACAGTGGAAACATTTCTAGTGGATGTATGTATGTTTGGTTAAAGTCACTACTCCTGTTAAGCTTCTTGCAATAGCTTTAATGTGGGGGCATACACTTTGCTCACATTTTGCACACACACGTTGTTGTTTTTTATCCTTGACATTTTGGATCCCTTGTGAACATATAATCGTTAAGGATTGATCCCTCATTTTTATTTTGATCTCTTATGGACATACAATCCTTAAGCACAAATCGATCTTTGTTGGATCCATTATTGATATACAATCTTTAAGGACAAATCCTAGATAGATTGACTAGCATGGCATACAACCAACTAGAACTTTTAATACAGTAAAACATACAATCTTACTAGGGCTAAGCTAATCTCTCTCTCTCTCTCTCTCTCTCTCTCTCTCTCTCTCTCTCTCTCTCTCTCATCTTAGTTTNCTCTCTCTCTCTCTCTCTCTCTCTCTCTCTCTCTCTCTCTCTCTCTCTCTCTCATCTTAGTTTTGGATTTGATGAGGACTTAAGTCACTTTGGGGGCTTGATGTTTCCTTGTCTCCTTAACTTTGGTGAGATCATCTTATGAATTTGATCTACTTTACCATGAGAATGAGCTTGTCTTATAATCCCACTAAAGTGGGGGCTAAATGTATGGGTCTAAAAGGTTAACACCCATTATATTGGAAGCTTTAGGACCTATTGGGCCCCATTTTAGTGATATCCTCAATTATGGATGCATTTATACTTGATTTTCCCACTTTTCTCTCCATTTTTCCTTGATCCTCTTAATAATTCTTGAACCCTACAAAATATGCCTCAAAATTTACCCTTCCGGGCTATACCTTGGGGGTTTAAATTTGGTGGGAGGCTTGATGCAAAGTATTTCCTTTTTCCCTCATAGCACAGTCGACCTCCACAAGTTTGGACCCCAAAATCTCTATAAAAGGAGGCCGCTTCCCTTCATTTTTCCATCTCTACTATATCCATTACATATCTAGATCCATTACATGCTATCTACATGAAATAATTCACTCTCAAGCAATCAAGTCCAAGGTGTAATTCAAGTTCTCTTTTTGAAGATTTCAGGCAAGCAAGAAAGGATTTGGATCTAAGATTTGAAGGCTATCTTCCATTCATTCTTCATTCCTCTCCTCTTCCATTCAAGCATATCAAGCATACATACAATTGTGATTCAATGATTTTGTATAGATCTATTGCATTGGTGAAGACATCCTACATTCTATCAACATACATTCAATCAACCAAGTATACATCTTTGTTGGTATAGCAGATCCATATCCATTCGCAAGGGTTTGAAAAGAAAGGTGAATACTTGCATTTGTCTTGTTTTACATGCTTTAATTATTTGATTTCAAGGTTAATTACTATAAATGGGCTTGACCAAGGCAAGTCACTTTCCCCCAATAATTTCCCCTTCTCTTGTGTGCAAGTGCAGATTCACAGAGTTTCAAACTCTTAAATGTAGATCTAGAAGTGCAGTATTAGTCACAGCACTGAGATCTTTAGATTCATACCTCCTGTAACCACCTGAATTTGGTCTGTCGCAACTATAGACCCTATTTTCCCTAAGTGTGATCATGCCCTCGATTTATGTCCAAGCGACCCTGTTACTGTTTGGCATATTTCTTTTAAATCAATTTAATGT